>JAKJJM010168103.1:0-11849 GCA_021901965.1 Pipa carvalhoi
AGTGATTATTTTCTTTGCATGTGAGGATACTAAATTCAACATGAGAAATTGGAGGATTCATTTTCTGAAAGGTTTTACAAGGCTCTTTGATCCCTCGAGTTCTGATTAGGACTGTTCTACACTGTGAAGCTGACGCTGAAGGATTATTTGAAGAAGAGCTGCGGTCATCTGTTTGTTGGGACTTTTTTATATTTATAGATTATATTTGACTATTTTAGCACCATTCTGGTTTTTTACTTATTGGAACGTTGTGAAAAACAACCAATGTACAGGTAAAAGTGACTCAAAACTCTATCCCGGTACCTTATGTGCCTAATCTTGTCCTCCTTTTCCCAACATAACTATATGTTGGCACCCATTTTTTCATCCCAGTACTGTGTGAGACTAGGTATATGGGAATCTAGACATTTTGCTTTTTCTGAACTAGTTTGTTATAAAACTAAAAATGGAAACCCCTTGTTCTGTCATTACATGCATGATTTAGAAGGAAATCAATATAAGGTAGTTTGAGTGAAGCCAATTCATAAAAAATAAATTTGCAAATCAAAAGAAAACAAGAGGATTGGCGAATGGATGTGAAAACCAAGGGGGAATCAGTTCACAAAATGATCTTTATTTCCATTGCTGGCACTCACTAGCCTGCAATAATGAAATCACTGGTTTGAGGATAGCCCCATAGTCTGTGGGGGTTCAGGGATTATATATTGCTGTTATAAAATAGCTCGAGTAAGACAGAACTTTATATTGGTAAGAAGTAGGAGGAAAATCATTTCCAGAAAAGTACTAAAACTTTTTCATTGTTAAGCAAATCATATTTTTCCTATGTTATTTTGTCTACTTTTCAAAAAAAAAAAAATACATTGTTTTAGGCAAAACATGGAGAATTTAGGAGAACAGAAGAGTTGACGGTAAGTAACAAAATAGTGTGAAAATACTTTATATCAAACAAACTAGGCCAATCAGCAGGCTAAAATAAATAGTTTTTTCCCTGTATGGAGAAGGGTCCCAAAATATATGTTGATATTTATTTATGCCTGTTGTGCTTTAATTATTATGAGCAGCAAATTTCAATTAGTCCTTGCAGCTGGTACCAGACAGTAAGCATTTATTGTTTGTGTATTTGTATGACTTCACTAACACACTGTCTTCTTGAATTTCAGTAAACTGAGCAAGCACATAAGCACTATTACATCAGAATTCTGCTTCTGTGCTTTCTCAGTTTGCCAAAGTTGAAGAGGAAGCAGGAAGTGAAGAGTACTGCAGCCCGCAGGGAGATAAGAGGATTTTCATTGAGGCAAGCAAGAGGAAGCAACTGTAACTTGCATGTGTCTCTGCCTGGAGTTGAACCCAGACCTACTGCTTGCTGCCCAGTTTCCTTACCTCTACTCTATATTGGCAGCAGGAGTCTGGGTTCACTCATTTGTATTTGTCTTGCAGCAGAGCTGTGCTGAGCTCTCTGGACTCAGCTGCTAATCATTGTTCAGCTGCAATGCATTAGTGATTAGTAGCCCTATTTAAGCCCTGAAAATGCAGCTATGCATTGCCTCTTATTGGTCCTTGTTTGGGTTGTCCAGAAAGTGCCTTGGCTGTTTGTATCCTGTGTGGCCTGTGTATCCTGTGCCTAACTCTTTGTCTATATCCTGCCCCTGGCTCAGACTTCCTGGTTCATGACTCCTGACCTGTTTTTGACTACGCTTCTGCCTCTCGATTCGGATTTCCTATTCCTGTATCTGTTACCGACCCAGCTTGTACGACAACTCTTCCCGCTTCCACAGTCTAACGTTCGGTACCCTTGCTCGCCCTTGTGGAACCATTGTGAATCTCGTGCCTTTAAGACCTGGTGGCACCCGAGTAGCAGAGGGCTCCTCCTAAAGCCAAAACTGGCTGCTATAGGCAGAAAAGCATGCCAAGACCGGATTCCCATTGGTTCCCCTGGGTTTTGGGTAGTCTTACGTGACATAATCAGAGGCCAAAAATTACTGGAATAGGGGAACACTGAATAAGGTGGAATGATATTTGTTCAGAGTGAGTGCACCCAACACACATAGTTAAACTCACAGTGGATGCAGAAACTAACCCATTGCCCAAAGGTTTTCCATCAATAGCACAAATTTTGAAAGGTGGGGAATATGGTAAAGATGATATACCCAACTCCTCAGCAAAGGAAGTGTTTAAAAAATTTCCTTCAGCTCAAGAATCTAGAAATGCCCAGGTGGATATTTGGAACTGATTCCATTTCAATCTTATGGGTTTTGGGTAGTCTTACATTACAGCAACACCCCAGTAAGCATTTCATTGCCTCCCCCCCTTCAGAATCACCCCTAGTAGAATGAGCTGGGACTTCTCCTTTAAGTTTAAGTGGACTGAGACCCCAGCAGATAGCATAATATCAAACACATAAAAGGACCATTAACATCAGAAAAAGAAAACTGTCATTTGGATTGGAATGGCAGTTAATCCTTACTTACTACCTGTAGAAATGTTACCTTTGAAGTTGCATTGCTGATTTGTATTATTTTGGGTTTTTCCTCCTTGTGGTTGCAGCCATCTTTTATCTGTTAATTAACAATCAATCAAAGCTCTGCCTAGTCGTATTGTTTCCTATAAAACATTAGATAATACATATTCATGCATTAAGTGCCCCAGAAAGATGACATTTTTACAAGTACTGCATAGGAATAACTGCCAAGTCCATCCAAACAGCAATTTTCTTTTTCTGCCGCTACTGGTCTTTCAAACATGTTGATTAGACACTTGACTAGTTCATACCGTATTCAAATTTAAAAAAAAAAAAAGGTATATTCTACAGAAATGAACTCCAACCTGCGCCTTTCCACCTGTTTCCATCATCTCTATGGCAGCTGTTGGAAACTATAGTTCTGCAGAACCAAGACAGAAGGAGTTTAAAGGCCATTGCTATACAGCAAGAGAGAAAAAAAACTTAGAGCTAAGGAAAGCCGCTCGCAGGAAAGAGTCTCAAAGAATAAATTCATGTGGAGTTATACAGAAAATGAGGATATAAATAAGGAATCCTCTTAAATCTTAGCTTTTTAAAATTGTACTCCTTTTTGTTTTTTGAAAGCATTGAAATATTTCCCCCAGCTTTTTGTCCCCAGTTTGGCAATTGTGAGAACAGTTTTCTATTGACTTGATGCTTGCTGTTTCATTGTTCTTGCTTTGCTTTTGCAGTGCGCTAGTTTAAAGTGTTGAATGGAAACCCAGAGATAACAGCTCTGAAACAAAAGTGCCTGTTCCCTTTATTCACTATACCCGTTGTTAATGACCTTCTAAACGGGATTTAAAAGTAAAGTGATACAGTTGTTAATTACTATTCAAGTGACTTAGTGAGGCTAGCCTTGCCAAAATGCATCATATTAAATGCAATGTCAAGAAGGTTTCTAAACTACAAAAGTGTTGGTGCTACTGAATAAAATTTCTGCAGACTAGAATACAAGATTTCCCTTCAGAGCTTTGTACACAAATTATTAACCTTGTGATGATCGATACAATTGTAAAAGCTGATATTCTGCTGCCCTAGGTAGATTATGCCTTATATCAAAAGCAAGGAATGCTGAAGCCCATGGGTAGCACAGTTGGAGAGAAAGGTTGTTTATATGGAGGCAGGAAGTCATACATTTAGGCTGGGTTCACACGATCGCATGATGCGCAGTGCATCATATGCTTGTGCGAAAATAAAAAAATACAGCCCCGTGCTTCCCTGTTATACTTACCTTGTTCCGGCCAGACGCGCGAACACCGGATGTACGCTGGCTGTCGCATTTTTGCCAGCGTATGGGCCGGAACAAGGTAAGTGAGTGGGACTCCAAGCGCGGTGTATTTCAGGCTGGGTTCACACGAGCGTATAATGCGCAGTGCATCATACGCTCGCGTGAACCCAGCCTTATGATCACAGTCACACTAGTGATACAACTCATCACACATCTCTTACTGGATATTCATAAAGATGTGATTCTCAGTCTATAATATGTAAATCGTTGGTGGTATGTCCCAACCTGCAACAACTTGAAAATTTAGATTCCAGTTTTCTTGTATGGGATCTAGAGTTATTTTAGAATAATACGGAGTGTTTTTTTTTTGTTTTTTTCTTTTACTTTCTATTGCTGTACATTTTGTAGATAATCATAACAGTTAATGTGACTAGAAAATAGCAAGGTTTATTCATGTTTTATTTTATCCTATGATATTTTCTCTTTTTCTCGCTTTCTGAATTAAGCCTTGCAATTGCGCCACAAACAGCAACAGAAATCACATTATTTGTTTATTATCAATTGGAATGTTGTCCCACACGGGTTATGAGGCATATCATAGTTTGGTGCAATCTTCACCAACCAGTTTAAATTAAAGCAGTTAATATTGGATGGTAACCATGTTAATCATTGTACCAGCCATGGGATGAAGAGCCACTTTAAATCAAACAATACTCACACTTTGTAATCAATACCATATCAGCTTTATTTTCATACATATTTTCTGTTTAATATGTTACAAAAGTCTAAACATTGTTTCATCTCTAAGGTGCACCAGACTCTGATGCATACTGTGGACTATAATATTCTACCTGGATATGCAGCATCCATCCAAACAACTTCAACACCAAACATCTTTACAATCATACTGCAAGGCAGATAAAGAATTAGTTCACCTGTGCACTGTTGGGCTGCAGAGAATCCAGTGTGCTATGAGGTAATGTGGCAAAGCCATTTAATAATCAGACCTGAAGCACTGAGAATATTAATTTTGTTTGCTTCTAAATAATGTGAGAATTTTTTCCTAAATCCAGGTAGAAGTTCTTCTGTTTGGTTTGAAGAGAATCCATTTTCATTGTTAATTTGACTAAATAGTAATGTTTGATTCATTTGATATATCCTAAGTTTTATTTTGCCTCAATCCCTAATCAGTGCACACCTACAGGAGACAAGGCACACTAAGCATGTACATTTTGTACAGAAAAATATGGAGTTGTGGAGCTGACACCTTTATAGTCATGGATCACCAGTCTCATAGAGCTACTATACACCTGGTCATGTTCACCAATCTTTTTGTATAAGACTGAACATCTCCTAAAGCATTGTTAGGCTTTAGTTCGACTTTAAAGGGAAACTAATGCTTGTGTTATCTAAGGGTGATTCTTAAGGGGGAAAATACTCATTGATCGTGCGTTTTACTCTCCAGTACTGCCTCCTGCTATCACTATCAAACTGATATGTAATGCTACGCAATGCTCTGTGATCCTCTTCACTTGCTACTTCCTGTTTAATCTGAGGTGAGCATTCTCAGAAGCAGAATTTTGATTAAAAACTGCTTGTGAGCATGTTCAATGTGCAGGAACAACTTGAAGAGGGTCACAGAGCAGTAGAGATCAGCTTGATGGTGAAAGCAGGAGGAAGCATTGGAGAGTAAATCCAATATCAGTAAATATTTCCCCATCCTCCATTAAGAATCACCCCTAGACAAAACCAACTTTAGTTCCCCTTTAAGTATATATGCAATTGGGGATTCTTACCTTCAGCCAGCAGCTTTGCTGCTTCTATCTATACACAAATTAAGTTTTATTTCAAGCAACTGGTATTGGTATGTATCTGATAACTTGGTGCAGGTATACCTAAAGAAATTGAATTGATATGATTTGATTGTTATGTTAGTTTTTTTTTTTTAAGATGGCTAAAGATACTACCATTTTAATCACCTATATGGAGGTATAACAAGTCAGTTTTAACGAAAAGTAACTGATCCCAGCCAAAGCCAAACAACTATTAAGCACCGGATAGCAGGAGACATGAATGGAACTAAAGATGACAGCATGACAATATAGAAACAATTATGCTGATGAACACAAACTAATTTCTGATAAATCATGTCTGGCAGAGTGGAGCACACGTTCTTTTTGAGCAGCTGTAGGATTGATGGCCCACTTACTAGATGTCTAAATTGTGATCACATTGTTAATGCACATATCAATCACATTTATGAGCAAAAGTGAATATATGTCTTCTTCACAAATAATGTACATAAAAGCACGTTACAGTGCAAACGTTTTGCATCGTCTGATTCAGAAATAACAAAAATCTGCTGGGAATAAAGAAAAATAATAGAATTTCTGCCAAATATAAGCTATCCAATTCCAGATTGTACATATTGCGACAGTAAAACAGTTACTCGTTAGCAAAACATAAAACTCTACAGGAGAACGGAGTTGGCCGGATTGGATCCAGGAACATCCTCATACAATAACAAAGATCCCAATCACATAGAAACAGGTAGATGTGAAGATTTTATTGGACAGTTAAATATTTTGTGATTAAAATTGACAATTAAGTAAAACATATCGTTTAATGAGATGCATTCTTTCATTATTGTGAATGCATGATGCCAGGAAAGTAATTTCACTATGTATTCATAAACAAAGGGTTTTTGGTTGTTGTTGCTTTGTTTTTTTGGTATGAGTTGATAAGTACAAATATGGTGGAATAGCAAAGAGAAAAACCAAGTCTGATGAATGGAAAAGCAGGGTCCATTTTAAAGCCCTTGCAGGAAAGGCAGCTGTTATTCATGGTTTAGTGCCCATGGTATGTGACAGTGCTGTACAACTTGTTGTGAATGTAATGGTGGCCAGCTGTAATGTACTAGTCACTCTGAATTGGGTATGTCTCTTGGGCATTGTGATGTACATGGGGATGTTTTTGGGGCATTGCTCTGAATATGGTCTTATTATTTGTTGCATGAGGGTTGGTGTTC
This sequence comes from Pipa carvalhoi, assembly GCA_021901965.1. Lineage (NCBI taxonomy): Eukaryota > Metazoa > Chordata > Amphibia > Anura > Pipidae > Pipa > Pipa carvalhoi. Next base: position 6,757 of record JAKJJM010168103.1, read on the forward strand.
AGCGTTTTGTTGGGCATCAAAAAAGGCTAGAAACTTCCCTGGTAAAGAACCTGGGCATGGGGCATCATGATATTAAGACAGATTATTTCAAATAACCTAATGAAGACAATAAAAAATATAGAACCTATCTTTTCCATGCTGCCAGCATATTTCTGATGCCGTTTATCATTACCAGCCAGGTTTACATATAAAAATCTATTTTCCAAGCCATATTTATACCATGCATTTATTAGCATACAGAACAAGGGTGGGATACTACTTATAAATGCACGAGGTTTCTCATACACATCAGAGTATCTGCAGTTGTATCAAAAGAAAAACAGACGCATACATTTTGGGGGTCATTCCGGTAGGTCCGAATTTTACATCCCGAATTCACTTATAGCGAACTCCCATTATAAAGTCACGACCGCGACAATTCTTCTATTATAAGATTGCGACCGCGACAATTTTTTAGTCGCAGTTGCGACTTTATAATGGGAGTTCGCTATAAGTGAATTCGAGACAAAAAGTTCGGAGCTACCGGAATGACCCCCTTTATCTTCGCGCCCGGGAGTTAACTCCAATGTTACAGTTATTGAGAACAAACTACAGAATGCCAGCCAAACTCTAACACAATAAAACTATTATAGATACTAAACCTTATCTTGTGTGCCACAGTGTAACAATTGCTAACTCACAAATCCGTTTCAACTATTTAACATTTGAGGTTTCCTAAGTAAGGGCCCACACGTAAAAGGTTCTATAAATACATAGAGTATTTTATGCTCACCAGAATATCAGGAGCTTCCTGATTTAGAAAATGGAATATCTAGGACATCTTCAAAAGATGTCAGGAAAGGAAAATGTTTTCATAAATAAAATACCTATGCCAGAAAGCACTGTGAAATGCTGAGTGAGTAGTAATGGGCATACTTCATGGAGAAAGTACAGCATTTCACAGTTGTCATATGACTGTCTCTATTTCCTTTATGTCAAAATAAAGCAATCATGTCAAGCTCTAAGGTAAGGATTTTAAATAAAGAAAAAATAAATGGCAAGTGTATCCTGTGTGATTTCGGCAATCTAAGCAAGCTCAGTAGCGGAATTCTGATGTGCAAATGCCATTGCTCAATTTGGCAGAACCACACAGGAACAGGAAATGAAGAGTATCGCATCGCTGTGCAGAGAGGAAGAAATTGGCTTCTTACAGAGAGCAGGAGGAAGAGCTGGAACCAAAGTATTTCCCCGTTCCCCCTTAATAAACACCCCTAGTAAAAACAAACAATAGTTCTCTTTTAGACTCTAATAGATTTGGTAGAGGAAGTAAGTAAAAGAGAAGGGGCTTCTGAAAAAAGTATTTTAAAAAATATAGAACTTTTACTGACAGGCAACGTCATGAGACAATCTTTTTCCATTTAACTGGTGTACCTTTAAAGATGTCCCTGGCTAAACATGAAGCAATTATAAAACAACATTATGGTGGAAATGCAGGTAAGGTTAATGTACCACAGCAATGATAGTATTTTGAAAATGGTAAATATGCCCATGTGTGTATTAGGAGACTTTTCTATTGATGTGTTGTTTTTAGTCTTTTAAAAGTCAACTGCTTCCTTAAATGACCACCAACAGCTTAGGAAATCTGTGACCAATGAGGACACCAGTTAAGAAGGCATAAGAGCACAAATCTAATAATCACAAAATATGCACAGATTACAAAGTCTCATGCTTGTAAGCCATCAGCAGTGCCACTTGTCCTTGCTGTGATTTTACATGCAGTATGGAAATGTCATACAGTAAGTATACAATAAGGCACTCCAGGGTGTGTAATTATCAATATGATTGCATAGCACGAGTTTGTTGTTAGGCAACCGGCTCCAGCATAAGGTAAGAACAATTATTTATTATAATTGTGTGTCCTAATGGGAAATAAACATGCTTTTTTTTTTAAAGCAAAATTACATGTGTCAAAATGTCGTAAAGGCATACAAAATTGCTTAGAAACATTAGCAGAAAAGTTTATCATAACTTCAGTTATTAAGCACATTAAGATGTACTCGACTGATCCCTTACAAGAAAAGTAGAGAAAAAGAATATATTAGGGACATGTCTAAATGATAAGGGGACACAGGATGCAAAAAGAATCATCAGTTATATAAAGTACTAATAGCAATATTATTTTATTTTTTTTACATTTTGATCCACTTGTAATTGCCACTCCATGTACTTTTCATAGTATGTTCGATAACTGAATACTGTGTCTATTAACAAATTAAAAATATAAATATGTATTAAGTGCAAAGCAAAATGACCAATCGGAAACATTTCTATAGGTGGGATAAGAGCTTTTGGCATCTGACTATATGGTCTGTATCGTCAACTCCCCTGCTATGCCAGGGAGGTATAATGATGTTGCTATGCTTAAAAATAGAATAAAAAGTGTAGGAGCTAATGATCTAGGATATACCAAGACTACTAGAAAGTGCATTTAGAATGGGTAGCCCTTTCCCCTCCAGATACATAATAGTGTGTTGCAAAGCAGACCCTGGTTACTAAGAGTGGGGGAAAAGTTATTTATCCTGTTGCCATCCACATATCACTAAACGCATTTCCTTTTCATGATTTAGAAAAATAATACAGTCTACATGGAGCAGAGAACTCAATTTCTAAGAATCTGACCTATGATGCTTCCCCCAAGCAATGCAGAGCCAACTGCTCCCTTGCACAGCATAGGAAAAACTAACTAAATTATTTTACTAGTGTTGAAATCAGCAAAAACAAAAACGGATGATTTGTAAAAGTCCGTGAGATGGTGAAAGCATTACTGATAGCTAAAACATGATTCGATATGTGAAGAATATTTTATAGATCTCAATGATAATCATTAATGACTTCACAAGTTACGGGACCCACCCAATACACAGAGAAAGCTAGAAGAGTCAGTAGGAAAGAACTGATGTATGAGCTGTTACTTACATCATCTCTAGGCATGGAAGAGTTGAGCATCAGTGTTGTCTTTATTATGCTTTTAAAGGAGTAATAAAATCAATGTTTTACCAATATTCTAAACTTATAGATTTATTTTTGCTGTTTTGCAATACACATGAAATAAAATCTGGAAGCTTCCGCTGTCAGGTTTGACATTGCATGACCCATCTTCAGCAGGGCAGCATCTAAACCATAAGTATTAGATGGGAAGAAGCAGCACGATAGATGGTAAACAGCATTGCTGTTTATATCACAGTAAAATTCTATGGTTTAATTTAACATCTATTGTGCTGCTTCTTCCTATCTACTACTTATTGTTTGTCTATTGTACTGGGACAGAGGTACTGGAATTGGTATCTTTTAATCTACATTTAAAGTGCACCTGTCACCTCAAAGACAGTAATCCTAATTTAGATTGTACTACAGAAATAAACATTTTTGTAATATAGAAGTATTTTTAAAAATGTACCTTTGGGCAGCTTTTCTCTCTGCCATCTCCCTGTGAGCCTGACACGAGTTGGGGTTAGGCAGGGCTTATTGACATTACAGCTTCTCCAATCAGATCCCTGCTAGATCTTTTAAGGGATCTGATTGGAGGAGCTATAATGTCAATCATTAAGCCCTGCCCACCCCCAACTCGTGTCAGGCTCACAGGGAGATGGCAGAGAGAAAAGCTGCTCAAATGTACATTTTTAAAAATACTTATATATTACAAAAATGTTTATTTCTGTAGTAGAATCTAAATTAGGATTACTGTCTTTGAGGTGACAGGTGCACTTTAAGATACTCACCTCAGGATCACCCCTATTTATAGCATTTAATCCACTTGCTGTATAGAGAAGCAGCTCTAAACTTAAATCTGAGCCTTGTTTTCCCTGGGTGTTTCCATAACATTAAGAGCTCTCTGGGAATGTAAATACTGACACTGTAGCTCTGCCAGTTGGTTCCAATTGTGTGTCAGAGAATCCAATTGGAAGACCTTCAATGACAATTTCCTGCCGACCTGAAGAGCTGTTACTGATGGGGCATGTAATGTCCCATGTGACAGGTACACATTAAGATTGCACAACTGTATCCTGATGAAGCTATACTGGTGTCTGACAGTTATTTCACTCCTCTCCCTTCTAACCTTCTTAGCCTTAGCAATCTGATTAAGGTCTAGGATAGTGCTATTTTCTTTACCTCCATGAGAAACTGATTCGCCTGAATACTTGATCCAGTTATACTCTTGGTCATTCCCTAGCTTTCCAGTTCTGATTAGTCAGCCATCTGCTTCTCGTTATGGGCTGTAGTGTGTCCCTGGAATTGTCTTTTGGGTTTTCCTGCCAGGAATGCAGTCTGGTTATACTTGATTACACCTACCAGTGCAAAGGGGTATATACCCACAGCTGGCATTCTGAGCCATCTGTGTCAGTGCATGATTTAGTCATGAGCTCTGAGCTCTCCCCAGTCTGCAGGACATGCATTAGAGAGCCAGTCCTTTGTCCTTCTGCTATGTTTCATGCACTGTTTTTTACTGGATCACATATTAAAGTTTTCCCTAATAATTGGTCACATGCTCTACCTGCCAACACAAAAGATGTTAATTGTTCAAGGCTGCTCTGACTCAGGCCTTGGCATTGTCCGGAGACATTTTAGTTGCCTTCATTCATACAAACAGCTCAATACATGTAATATACAACCTCATTATTTTTCTATAATTAAGATGTTAGAAGCTGTAAAAAGCTGATTCAGTATCCCTATACACTTAGAGAAGCTGACTGGCATTTAATGAACAATCTATATTACTGTCTAGCCAAGTTTTCTCACTAGAATTTCAAACCAAGACAAATGCACGTTTTTTTATATTTCTTTTATGAACTATACATTTTTATATATACTGTGTTTCCCCGAAAATAAGATGGGGTCTAATATTAAATTTTAATCCTAAAGACGCGCTAGGTCTTATTTTCAGGGGAAACCTGGTACCAGTACAGTATATTTCTCATACTTTACTACAGCTGGGTCTTATTTTCAGGGAAACAAGGTACCAGTACAGTATATTTCTCGTACTTTACTACAGCTGGGTCTTATTTTCAGGGAAACACGGTACCAGTACAGTATATTTCTCATACTTTACTGCAGCT
>JAKJJM010168205.1:0-12789 GCA_021901965.1 Pipa carvalhoi
CTGGGGCGGACCGCCCCCCCCACGTTACGCCTCTGCAAACAGCACAGTATTTCCTAGCACTGGCATGTAGGTGACTGCACACCCAGCCTAATGCAATGGACCACAATCGGCACAACTTGTAAGCATTTATCTTTGGTCTTTGCAGTTCATTTTTTATGGCCCAAAATATAACAGCAATATGTAGAAATTTACCCAACATGCTTGAATTACTGTTTTTTTTACATTTCTGTTTAATCCCAGCTCGGTGATGTCCATGAACATACAAAAGAAAGCTCTGCATTCCTGAAGCATGTTACACAACAAGCTGTAAACTTACAAAGAACCATGAATGAGATCTACAAAAATGGATCCATAGCAGCTTTACCTCATGTACAGGTACTGTACAAACTTATTATTCAACCCTTTCAGCTGCTATTGAATTACAAATCCCCGAGGGAGAAACAGATTAAAGATTTCTGTCAAACTCGCATTTGCCTTTCAAAAGATATTGGAAAATTTAGTACATTTTGAAATTCAACATGTTGTCAGACTTGTTTCGTTGAATGTATTATCAGGGGAAAAGACTAGCCAGGCCTAGCAACCCATAATAACCAATCAGAATTTAGCATTGGTTTCCTGCAGTTAGAAAAATGAAAGCAAACAATCTGATTGTTTGGGTTACTAGGCCTGGGAAATCTTTGGCCATGTTGATACAAGACCATTTATTTTAGTTTTCCTGGTTGATTTACAAAAGTGTAATTGTCACCGATCAGTGCAGTGCTCTTTATACTAAGGTGAGCAAATGATTTAAAGGCCCTTAACAAACCGTGACTTATATTATCCACAAACTTAAGCACATCCCTGCAGATTCACAGCAGACTGTTCCAATACCTTGTGCTAGTAGAACACATTTAGAATAATGTTGCCCTTAGTTCATCAGACCACAGAAAAATCTGTTTGTGTGCATGCATTACAATTTAAATATTTTATAATTTAGGTTTTACATACAGTGACACCAGCATGAATATTCAACATAACAAGTGGCAACTGGCAGTGAAAACAAAGCCAAATTTTCATGTGTCGTTAAAAAAATCAGGATCAGTAAAAAAAGTAATCCTCTACTGGTCCTAATAAACTACACACAAAATGCTCCTAGAAATTTTTAGGCTATGTTGAGTGGGAAATTGTTAATTTCTTACAGCTGTTTTTCAGAAATGATGGCACTACACATGAGTGTCAATAATTTTATATACATTTTAAATAAAAAGTTACCAATCATATTTACAACACTTACTTTAAAGCTGCCAAACTAATGTTTTGCCAAACGTTCAAGAATAATATTAGATTTGAGCCTGTACATTTAGGGGCTTATTCTCTAAAGTATGAATTGTCATGTAAAGGTGTGAATTCGCCAGCTAAAGACAGTCACAAAAGACTGCTACTGTCGCAACTTTATAATCAGAATATTGTCGCAGTTGCAACTTTACAAAGGAAATGTTGAAGCCGCAACTCTATAATGAGAGAATTGTTACAGTCTATGGGAATCCGCTATTTGTGAATTCGACAGTCGAATTCTCACTTTAGAGAATAAACCTCTCTATTTGTACAACTTCTCTGTATCTATTATATATCAAATGTTACATTTATAATTTCCACATAACACTTCCCCATTGCTCTTTCTTCAGATTGTTCCTACTGGGATTGATACACTGCTGCAGCAACTAAACATTATTAATGGCATCATTCAGATTTCTGCAAGGTAAGTAGTGAATTTTGAGGACTTTGCAATTATAGGCTTATGTTAAGAACTGTGTGTTCAGTTCTCTGAAATGTGTTGCAGCAAAAAGGATTTAGAAGACAACCAAACTGAAAAGCTGGACTCCACAAACTCTCCTACAGGGGACCCACAACCAGAAACTATTCTGCAAGCAGAGGAACAGAAGGGAGGTACAGAAGGGCAAAATGGAAGCACAAAGGGGATCTTGGAAGATCCTAAAGATTCAAAAGAACAAGAGTGCTGATTTGTTTTGCATAATATATGTCAAACTTGCTAACTCTTGTTGAATAGAAAATTCCAGCATCCCTCAGCAGCTGATTGAGTTGGAGTCAAACGCCATGCGGGGGACCAGAGGCTGTGTCTCCTTGTTCTAAACTTTGCAACTTATCCTATAACACTGTTCCTTGTATTTATCCTCAACTCTGAGAAAAGTCATCTAATTTTTTTTTTAATGCAAATTGTGTATATAATCTCAATACTGCCAAAATGAAATGTGTTACTAAATCAGGATCAGAAAAGTAGTACTAGACTAAAGGACAACTTATGTGGGTTGCTTATGTTTTTATTCTTTGACGCAAGTTAAGTGTCATGTTTTAATAGAAATGTCTGTTAAAAAAGGTTTATGAAAGTCTTTAGCTTGTCATGCAGGCAATAAGGAATATTTGTAGGGGACATGAAATGTATTTGTGTTTTATGCCATTGCTTTTGCCAACTTTTATTTAACAAACTATTTTCTGTGCTATGGGCAATGGTTTGTAGGGGATGTAACTGCAAGAACTACAGCTTCAGGTGCACTTTCTATGCATGAGCTCAGGGTTATAAAATAGATTATCGTAGCAAACTTTAACTTATATCTAATAATATAAAGGAAACTTATATGACCTTTGGCACATAATTTCAAGACTCTTGAAATTATAGTTTGTAACTGGATAGCCAAATGCTGCCATTAAACATGGGGTGCTTATTGTGTATGCGACTGCCCTACTTAGTACACTGCTCATGAGATCCACATACACTAGACAGACCATACAAACTGTGATGTCTGATCCTTGGTTCATATGTTTTTGAGTCAACTAAAGATGCTAAAGCAGAGCTATATAACATTATTAGTTCCTATATATCGTTATATATAATAATATGAATAAGAGATGTTAAGTTATTTTTTAGTACGTTATAGACATTTTGGGTATTTAGTATTTCTATAGCGCTGATATATTATGCAGCGCTGCACAGAGATTCATCATTCAATTCAGTCCCTGCCTTGTAGAGCTTACAATCTAGTTTCAGTCACACACACACAGATGTATGTTTTTGGATTGTGGAAGGAAACCCACAAAGGTGCGGGGAGAACATACAAACTCCATGCAGATGAGGTCCAGGGTGGAATTGAACCCAGAACCTCAAGGCAGCAGTGTTAACCACTGAGCCACCACACTGGACATTTTGCAATTTGCCTTCATTTTTAGTTTCATATACCCCAGCACCTAGAACACTAAAAAAAAAAATATGAGGCTTGATTCTTAGGGTGAAATTTACTAAGGTCTTTAAGCCTGTGTTTTTTTTTTTTTTGCTGCAACCAGGCGGATACTTGTATTAGTAAAGACAAGTATGAAAGGGCTTGATAAAACAAAAAAAATTGTGTGAAAACCTTAGTAAATTTTGCCCTTAATTTGAAAATTATTTTTCATCAGTCAGTCCACTCTGTTCAAACATTGTCTAATATCTCCTCCAATTTGTCCCAGATGGCTAGTTGTTTACAGACAACAGCAACCAGAGGACAGGTTTAATGACAAACTAAGAAAATAATTGAACAATCTAAAAACTATAAGAAATGAAGACAAATTGCAAATTAACTACCACTAGATGTTACAGTTAAGGGTAATCTGATTCTCAAACATTAACAATTTGAAAAAAAAAAATTAAACAAATTTCAACAATATTGTCCAAAGTAGCCTATGTGATTGGTCTTTATTTGGCTTTATATGTGGTAATTTTCAAACTGGCATTTAGGCAATCCAGCCCAGAGATTGCTTTAAATGGCAATTAAAAAGTAATAAAACTACTAGAACTCTACTGCATTAACTGGGGAACTGGTATCTACCGTTTAATAAATGGTATGTACCCCATTTAAGCAGGTATTTATAAGCAATGGTTGGAACTATAAGTAACCAGGAAAATGGTGGGCACTCCACAATAGTGCAAAACCTTGAGTATTATCATGCATAATTTTTTTTATTTTTTTTTACTGATTTTCATTATCATGCATAATTTACTCCATTCTTTAACTTGTAAGTATATCAGAAATCACTCAGATTTCCATGACCTGTATTGGAAGGACTCAGAGCCTCATTGACTAAAGTCAGAATAGTCGCGTGGAGCTGTGAATTCACATCTATTCTTCACTTCCCCAAGTTTGCTTATTGAGAAAATTCTCCAAAGTGGCAAATACGCTACCAATTCAGGCGACTATATGAGTCATGAACTTACTGAGCTCTTCGCATAATTTTTCGTTTGCATGCACAGGTACTTCTACTATTGACAAAGATGTGCAGTGGTGCAAAGGTGTGAATGCGACTAGGAGAACTGCTCCAAATTCACTCGTTTGACTTCACCACTTCAGACTGGCGAATTGGGGGGGTTTATGGCAGGGCTCCAGTGTTGCGTAGGGAGACTATTCAGTCAAAAGTGACAATGGCAACTGTGACTAAGTGACATGACTTAGGGGTAAGCTGACATAAAATAGAATATTCACAGGTTAGTGGGATATGGTGAGACTGATTTCACTGCCCTACACTTGTTGAATTTTCCTCACTCCACATGACTTCTCATCCTACTTCTATCCACCTGACTACACCACACTATGCATCCGACAGCGTTCACCGCTGTCTGCCTATTCACCAAGCATAATCTCCACTCAGTCAATAGTAAGAAGTGAATTCACGTTTATTTTGGTGATGCAACGCGAATTGTAGCAAAGTGAATTTGACAGGAGAATTCACAATTTAGTCAATGAGGCTCTCAGCATGTGGTATTTAAAGGTATGGAGCTTCTCTGTGGCTTATAATATAGTTATACATTGAAGAATGATGTGCATTACCCACCAGTATATATATGTTGAAAAAGTCCTGCTTTATTCAATTAGTTCTAAAATAAATATCATTGGTATATCATTAGTATTTAGCCCAAAATGTGAGGGTGTATTAATGCATCCCACACTTTTTCCCAGTGGAACAAACAATATGTCGTGTGTACCAGCTGTTAAAATAGCATATGAGCCATATAAATGCATGCCGATATCTAACAATATACACAGCTATGCCCAGAAACAGCAGCATACTGCATTGTGATTTTCTTATGCAGTAGTATTTTTTGCTATCCTAATTGACTCACACATACTGCTTAAGTTGCCCTTGCACTTATATTTTTTAAGAACTCAGGTTGATTTTTTTTTTTTAATCAGGATACAACCAACACAGACATAATGCTAGATATTTATAATATAATCTGCTTTACAGAGGATATGAATCTTTTGTCTTTTATTCTTATTCAGCACACATTTCAGCCAACCCTGAAAACATCTCACAGAAACAGTAGGCTTTCTTGACAAAAGGATCCAAGCCTTTATTGTTGAGCAATAAAGTGAAAACCATTCTAGCTTAATAGTTATCAGGTGTTTACATAGCAGCAACTGCCTCTTTAACACTTTGCACACAGGAAAATAGACATTTGATGTGATGGGAAACTTTTACTTCTATGAAATATATAATTAGATTTTGGAGAGGTCAAAATACTGGTATAGTGTTCTTGTTAAGAATGTAATGAGAGTTTTCTATTTTCATTTTTACTTTTTATACAAAATGTTTCACATTTTTAGGCTTTCTTGTTTTACCTTTAATAAATTTGATGAAATTACATTGTTTGTTTATTTAATGTAGCTAGTGGTTTCAATATCGACTTCATAGTTGGAGGGGAACAAAGAGGAAATATGATCAGTTTGAAGAAGGAAGTATTAGTCATAAGCACAGATCTCATAATTAACATTAGGATATTTTTTCTAATGGTCCAACTGCAATTGGCTGATGTAAATATAATTAGATGGGACAAAAACGCTTATTTAAAAGATCATAAAGGTTTAAATTATGGGACATATTAAGGAATAAAACAAAATTTACTCCTGTATTTCTAATTCTAATATGCATAAAAATAAATTGGTTGGCATCTTCAAAATGCTGCAAAACCAGTCAATCAGAAAAAAATAAAATCAAAGGTAGACCAATAAATAAAAAAAAGCAACAAAAAAATAAGGCCAACAGCAAACTCCTTCAGGACACCACTGCATTTTATTTTCGAGTGAACTTTTTACCTTTTAAATTGGCAAACATCAATGCAGTTATGTATATAAAATAAACACATACATTTCTCAAACTGCTTAGAAGAATAAACATCTGATACAGATAAATGCATATATATTACTGCATAGTAGCCTTTAGTATTGAGTTTTGCAGAGGACATGAAAGGATTGCAACATTAGGGACCAAGTTGCATAAAACTCCTTACTGGAAGAATTAAAATGCACCATATGGCAATGCACGTGTGGTATTTGTTGGAACAGTGTTGCTATGTTTTCTGGTTCTGTATGATCTCCAGATCTTCACACTCTTGGTAACCAGGTTCCTCTAGAAGCTGCCATATGTTACTTGACATAGTCCTTAATCTGTTAATAGGAAACCAGTGCATTGAGGTGTCATTGAACACATCACTGTACTGAGAGTCATCTGGGAAAGGTTCTTCTTCCATCATTTGTAAACTCTACAATTAAACAAAACATACTTTATTAGTGCTGTCTGAAGAGGTGTAAAGATATAATTAATATGGTAAGAACTTTCAGATTTGTTTTATTCCCTGGGAGGCACAATTTTATTTTCAGCAAACTTAACTGTTTTTGACATTTCTAATGTTATAAAATTACAGGATCTTACCTTTTGGATATAAACATAATCTCTTGCTAGAATTCTTGCTAATAATCTGTAGATATAAAAATATTGGCAATATAAATGTAATCTTTCTTTAATGGAAATAATACTCGAATAAAAAGATTTATTATTGTTTTTTAAACACACATTTGTTTTTTTACCATGCATTTTTTTGTCTAGTGGTAACAATAAAACGTAGTAAGAGTTTTTTGAGGCTGAAAAAAAAAAAACAAGTCTATCCAGTCTATTACACTGCAGTGTTGATCTGGGAAGGCAAAAACCAATTAGTCTTAGGAAAAAAAAAAAGATTCTTCCCGACTTCAAATGTGGCAATCAGAATAATTATCTGGACCAAGAACTCACCTCCAGTAATCTAGCACCCATAACTTGTTAATTATGTTCCTACACTAAAGAAATTCATCCAGGCCTTTTTGAATTCACCATGACAATTTCCTCAGGGAGAGAGTCCCATACATATTCTGACTGATCTTACAGTAAAGGACCCCTTTTATGTTGGTGTAAAAAAAAAAAACCTTCTTTCCTTTAGACATAGTGGATGCCCCCCTTGTTATTTATGCAGTCCTTGGTATAAACATATCATGGAAGAAGTCACTGAATTAATCCTTGACATATTTATGCTTGTCACCTCATGATGTCTTTTTTTTTCTAAACAAAAAACAACACAATTTTAATAATCTTCTTTGTTACTGTATTCCATCCATTTTATTACTTTAATTGCCCTTTAAACCTGCTTGAGCTCAACTACATCTTTCTTGTGCACTGACAAACTACAGACAATATTCCATGTGCAGTTTGAGGAGTAATTTGTAAAGTGGCAAAACTAGATTCTCGTCATGTGCATCTATGCCACTTTTGATACACCCCATGACTCTATTTGACAGAGGAACCTCATTTTCCAATTCTCTGCCCAAGCCTTCAACGTATCCAGATCAATTTGTAGTAGAATGTTGCCCTTCTTTGTGTTAATTCATTTACATGGTTTAGTATTATCTGCAGACGTAAATTTTACTATGCAATCCCTCTGCAAAGTTATTAATAAATATACTGAAGAGAACAGAGCTCTATATTAATCCCCTGTGGTACCCCACTAGTAATGATGAGTGTGCTTTACAGCGCCATTTTTGTACCTTTCCTCGACTCCTTTGAAACTGTTGCCAATGATAATAATTTTGGATAGCATCTTGATTGACCAGTTTTTCCAAAGTAGATTATTATACAGAGCCTTCCCACAATGAGGCATGTAGAAAATTGTGGGTTTTCTTACTGCATGTTTCCCCTCCTGAAAATACAAAACACATTTTTTTATGTTGTTCTGGCTTAAGGAGAATAGTTTCAGACTACTTTTTTTATATTAATAGAGAAACTGACATTTTCAAGAAATACTATGCAAATGAACCACACATACATTTCTTATTATTTGTTATAATGTATCTTACCTAAAAGATGACGAGCATAACATTACTTTACTATCTGTCAGTTACAAGTCACATTACAGGAGGATATCATACAGGTGACAATTTTAGCTATGGTTTTCATATGGTTGATTTGTCAATAAACTCATGTGTAGCATTCTAAAATGTACACAAATGATCACAGTTCCTCAGTAACTGACATGTCCTGGAAATAATGACATTCAAATGTGTAAACTCATTGTTGTAATCTTGGTGACAGACAAAGAGTTACAGACCATCTAAGTCTCAGTGATCAATCAATCAATCAATCAATCAATCAACATGGCAGCTGCCAGCAATCCTCATCTCAATGAAAACTAAAAACACTGAACTATGTTGCTCATCATATTAATCCTATAAACCAAAATAAAGAATCTCTAAATTATTTTACCCTAAAACCACCAGATCAGTGGCTTCTGATCACTTCTTTTTTTAACTAGAGACTATTGTTTTACTATTCAACGAACAGGTCCACTTGGGGAAAAGGAGTACTTTTTTTCACTCACCTCATTTTCCAAAAGAACAGTTAATCCAAGGTTCTGAAGCAAATTAATTTCCATGGGAGAAAATGCTGGGTCAAAAATAAAGGCTTGAAATCTTGGGATCTTATTGAAAAGAAATAAAGCAAAAACAAATAATTTTTAATAGCTTCAGGCAGGATTTATAAAGCTCTCAATATGGTCATAACATCAAAGCTATCCAGTCTGTAGCCCACTAGATGCATACTAGCAAGAAGCACCCAGAAAATTTCTGACAGCTTTTGTATTGTATTGATTCATTTATATAGCACGGATATATTATGCAGAGATTCATCATTCCCTTCAGTCCCTGCTACATGGAGCTTACAATCTAGTTTCCCTATTCAATCACACATGCAGACAGAAACAGCCTTTGGGAATTGTATCACATGATGAGCACAAAATGGATATCCCAGCCAACAGCAAAAACTTCTTACACTGCAAGGATATTTAGAGTTGAAGTTCAAAAGCAGCAAAGATTACAGTATTACATCACTCTCATAATCTATGTGTTACTAATATTTTACCAAGATCAAACAAAAAAACATTACATACTATTCATTTCATGGTCAGCACAAATAAAAACGTTATATAACTGTAAATTGTATCAGTACATCGGAAATACATTTAAATATGTAGGATAAAAATTTTATCACCATAAGTTTATAGTCATCCTTACCTTAAATAGCTCCAGGAAAAGAAGTAAGAATGCCAGTTGGTGTCGAGAGGTTACACAAGAAGTGAAACTTCCAAGGCCATAGCACACACAGTCACAGTGATTTAGAGAGCTAGACTTTTCTTCTCTGTAGGTTGTATCAAGATGCTGGTTTGTCTCTAGACCTTCACAGACATCTAAATGAAAGTCCTCTGAAGCAATCTGGGGTATGCACAAGCACTGGTAAAGACCCTCTAATGGAAACATGAACGACAATGTGACATGGTTTTGTACATTGAAAATGTCATGTTCTCATCAAGCAATTCCCATACAACCTCTGAGTAGACATATAAACACAAGTGCTACTGCACACAGGGAGTGGATGCACAAATGTCGCTTTGTAGGTAGCCTTAGGCATATAGCTATTATATGTCAATATAACAATATATTTTAATTAAATGCATTTTTTAATCAGTAAATTAAACTAGAAAAAATGTAAAGAATGTATTACAAATTGTACTGAATGTTAACAAGATCCGCTTTTTTCCGACTAAAGATCCACTAAATGATGTGTGCCAGTACATAAGGAGATTTTGTACTCGCTGTTAAATCTTTTTCTCTCCAGGTCTCCTGGAGGACACAGAACCATGGGGTAAAGCACAGACAGAAACACACACACACGCAAGCCAGTCTGATAACAAAGTAAAATAATATTCAGCCAAAGGTAACTAGCCAAAAATAGTAAAATAAAAATAGGTTACTGGTGTCCTCCATGAGACCCAGAGAGAAAAATATTTAACAGTCAGTACAAAATCTCATTTTCTCTGAGGTATCCTGGTGGACACCGAGCCACGGGGAAAAAAAATATATATATAAATAAATATATATATATATTACACAGTTTTTGCCTACAATAGAGGAACCACCGCTGCCTGTAATACTTTCCTCCCAAAACTTGCCTGCTGCGAAGCAAAAAGATCCACCTAATAAAACAATAAATGTAGAAGGAGGAGTTCATAGGGCTGCCCTGCACAGTTGGTCCAGAGGAGCCTGATGCCTCACTGCCCAGGAGGAGCTGACCGCTCCAGTGGAGTGTGCAGTAATTCTTTGAGGAGGAATTATACCTTTTGACTGATATGCCTGTCAGATTACCTCCTTTAACCATCGTGTTATCATCGGCTTGGAAACTGGATTAACCCAATTTGCACCTTCAGAAAAAACAAAAATAGAATCCGACCATCTGAACTCTTCAGTATAATCTAAATAAATCCTTATCACATCTGAAGCATAAAGCCAGAATTTTTGAATTCCAAAGATTCAGACAAACAAATGGTAAAACTATATCTAGGTTAACATGAAAAACTACTTTTGGCAAGAATGATTCCTAATTATGTAGAAAACTAATATCACCCAGCAATACACACACACACAAACACTGTTCACTTGTGTGGACTTGGCTTCTTGGATTGCTTTGGGCACAGAAGCCAACATGCAAATTGGAACAAACGGTTTGTGTTCACAGACGCACTCACTTTGACAAGAATCCCAGAATTCTGATGATCTCAGGTTTTCCCTGTTGCAGAAATGAGAAAAGAATTTACTTCTGTAATGCCTCAATAAATTTATTTAGGACTACTACTGTATTATACATTCTGATATTATGTGTTTAATATCATCACACTTTTACACCAAAATAAAATTGTCCATATTAACTTACATGGTTTCAAATATTCTCTGGATGTGATTATTACAGTCTTGTATTAAATCACAGTGGTGGGATTCAGGAGACATTTTGCTTTGAAACACACATCTATCTTTCTTCCTTGCCGATTTCTTCTTCTTTACCATTTGCCAACCACACGGTTCCATCTAAAAGAAAGACTAGAAATTTCAAGTGGAGTTAAAAGGCATACAGCAAAACTATTTTGCAGTAAATTTACACATACAGTTATCCTATTTATTTTTATAAGATACTTTATAAAGGGACACTATTGCTTTCGAAATTAATATGCATAAAATAAATGTATAATCTGTTTTATCCATGTTTGTAACTGAAATATATGATTTATAAATAGTGCATGCAGAAAAAACATTATATATAATGCATTACTGTTATATTCCCTTTTCCATCAACTGTGCTAATCAAAATGTTCAGTGCACCTGCATCCAACTGAGCAGTTATAATGCAGAGTCCAATTAGATGTGACTAAATGGATCAAAACTACAAGATGCGTATTATATTACTATCAATATAAATCATAATATACCTATAACATGAACTTATTATGAACAGTATTTAGAAACATGAGATCCTACAGATTATTAGGGGAACTTTATTTTCAATATTCCTATTATGTTTCAGCTGTTCACTTTTCTCAAGGGTTCCCAGAATGCTCCATTCTGGTGTATTTACTCTTTAAAGAAGAACTAAAGCGCTTGTTGCTCTAGAGGCAAGACCTGCAAAAAGAAGACTCGCTGAAAGAAGTATCAGGAGGCAGCAGAGGAAAAATACCTGCAGGGGTTAGTATAATTAGACCACCCAAAAATGTCTATTTTACATTCTATTGACTAGTTCAGTAGAATTTTATTGTACTGACGGATCTGCTTTCTTTTGAAGCTGCAAATTTTTTTTAAATGCAGTCTGTTTTTATAATGATATCTGAGAAGGAGGCTTGTGTATCTTTGTGGGTTACAGAATAATGTGTTAATGCACTTTAAGTGAATCTTGTGGCATATATTTAATACATAAACATGAAAAACAAAACTATATCTGTGGATAATCAGTTTTTATTGAATATATTTCAATCTTCAGGCTAATTTCTAATTACAATTTTTATGTATGATCTCAAAGGAGATGTGAAAACAATATGTAGAATGAGATAACACACATAGCATGGAGTTTGCATGTTCTCCCCGCACCTGTGTGGGTTTCCTCCGGGCTTTCTGGTTTCCTCCCACAATCCAAAAACATACACCTGTGTCTGTCTATGTGTGTGTGACTGAATAGGGAAACTAGATCGTAAGCTCCATGGGGCAGAGAGGGTCTCGCGAGATCATGTCCCGTGAGAATGTCGGAAAGACCAATAGCGGTCTTTCCGACTTAAATAAATTTTGCCCTTGATATGAAACTTCAGTGAACAGATTAAAACTAATGGGCAGTGCGGTGGCTCAGAGTCCTCTGGTTACTGTTGTCTGTAAACAACTAGCCATCTGGGACAAAGTGGAGGAGATATTAGACAATGTCTGAACAGAGTGGACTGAGTGGACCTGTCAGATGAAAAATAATTTTCAAATTAAGGGCAAAATTTACTTTAATTTATTTAGTTTTTTAGTTTTTTGTTTTATCAAGCCCTTTCATACTTTTCTTTACTAATACAAGTATCCACCTGGTTGCAGTAAAAAAAAAAAAAAAAAA
>JAKJJM010168243.1:0-11491 GCA_021901965.1 Pipa carvalhoi
AAACCAGTGCTAGTGCTCCAAGAGGTAAGATTTTAATTTAGATTTGAAGATATTGATGGATTGCTCTTGGCGGAGGTAAAGGGGTATAGAATTCCAAAGATAAGAGGCAGCAAGAGAGAAGGGTTTAAGACAAGAACGAGCTGTTTTGGTGAGGGGTTCCTGAAGCTTGTATACGTTGTTTCTCATAACTAAACTTCACTGATGAAATTGAACATGATGCATTTAGTAATAGGTAAATGGGAAGGGCTCTTGTGCTATAAATTTGGTAGCTTTACTACTCACAAGTACATAATATGTTTTAAGGCCTGCCAGCCCTTTCTTAAATGTGATACTGAACACCAAGGACGAAAGTTATTAAGAGCGCAAAGACTCGATTGAGTCTTTACGGTCTTAATCGCGCGAGAATTCTCGCGATGGCATTGGGCGAGATCTCGATTGCGCTCCTCCGCAATTGAGATCTTTGGCCCAAAAGTTTTTAGCCCTAGGACTTATGGCTACTTTTGGGCCAAAGATCTCGATTGCGGAGGAACGCAATCGAGATCCCCGCCAAGTGCCGAGAATTCTCGCGTGATTAAAACCACAAAGACTCAATCGAGTCTTTGCGCTCTTAATAACTTTTGCCCCAAGTGCAATCCTTCAAATTATACACAACCAACCATTTACCAAATCCAATTATAATTGAAACTTAATTCAGACCAAAAGTCCAATTTAAGATATTACTTTCAGGATTTTCATATCCTTTCTCTTAGTCCTTAAATATAAAGTCCATTTGATTCATTGTTCTTCCAGAATCACCTGGGTACTGCCCTTTAAGGCCTACTATGGGCTGAGAGAACGTCACACAGTAAAGGACTACTGATACAAACATAATGTTATTTCTGATATAATTAGAGTACAAACTTGCTGCTGCCATATTTACAAGTACCACTTATACACCACGGGGGAAATATATAAAGGTCATTTCAACCTATTCGCCATAATTCAATCCGTTTTGATGCCTTTTGCCATTATCACCATTTTTTTCTTTTCGAATGTATTTTTGGTTTCCCTCAATTTATGTAGTGCCGAATAAAATTTATCGACATTGATCTTATATCTATGCGTTAATAGCGCTACACTTTACATTACTTTCAATGGAGCTCCTTTTCCATCGATATTGCTGACATTTTCAATGGGGACTTATAAAAAATGCTCTAAAACATCTCCTTAGGGAATAATGGGTTTTCCCTCCCTCAACCAGGTCAACACTTTTCAGTGATAAACAAGGTCTTGAGGGGCTTAATAATCCTTAATATATATTGATATCGGCGATACTGATATTATTGACCTAATTAAAGATATATCGATATACCAGGAGAAAACTTTTTCAATTATTATAAATATCCCCCCATACCTCTAAACATAGGGTGCAAAAGTAGTCTTACCACCTAATTGCAGGTGCTGTACACAGATCTACATAACAATGGTTTTGCAGCCTAAACATCATTCATTCCCTTTTGAGGAATAAACAATTATTTTTGTTAATGTAAAAGAGCTTCCTTTGCAAAGTAAATTAATCAGATCACCAACTTTGGGCAACTTGTATACTGTGTTCCATAAAAGCCATTTCAGTTGAGACACCTGGTAATCACAGTAAAATGTCTAGGGGTGAAATTTATTAAAATCAATAAAAATCAGGCGATTTTTATCAATATCGCAATAGCGATACCGATTTTCGATAAAAATCGGCCGCAATGTCGAAAAAAATCGATCGCGATTGTTTCCAATTTTTGCAAAATTGGTAATTTGATATCACGATATCTGTAATTCGGTATTGCGATATCGATAGATATCGGCAATACTTATCGAAATCGGGAAATTGAAAAAAATCGACTTGAATAAATTTCGCCCTAGATATTGGTGTATCAGATTGAGTTTCTGGTATAAAAACACCTATTTGACTCCTTGGGTGAAATTTACAAAAGTCAAAAACGATTTTTTTAGACTTTTTTTGCCCGTTTTTCACCGGGCAAAGGTTGAAAACATGATTTTTCAGCCATTTTCACAAAATGCAATTTTCAATCTTTTGGCCCATTTTCACTGCAAAAAAATGGGCGAAAAAGTAAAAAAAAAAAAAAAATTGTTTTTGACTTTTGTAAATTTTGCTCCTTATGGTTTTTTTTTCTCTGTTTTTTACTGACCTGGAGGTTTGACCTATGTACACTTGTTCACATGGACAATTAAGAATATAGGCTCAATTTTGTGTGTTACAAGTGCAGAGTGATATAATTATATTTTAGCACCTTGGGATGGATGATATACAGATATACACAGCACTCACAGTTTATACATGGAAATGTACCTCTTTTTTTGCACTTCTTTTTTTGCACATAACATTTTTGATTAGTCATTGTTATCTTAATTTCACTTGGGCACAAAACATCTCAGATTGTATTTCCTCTTTAGTAGCAGGACATGGAGAAATCTTTAAAGCATCTACTATGTTCCTTACCCTATGGTCATAAAGACTGGTACTTTCTTATTATCTTTCAATTGATTTACCCCTGAATTTATATCTAGAAAAGGAAAACAAGAGGATTTATTACTTTTATTTTGTTTTAATGTTTCAACCAAAAGTTCTACACTTAGTGGGTCACTACCCACCACGTACCCCTTACTGAATATATTTTCTCACTCTAGCCCATCCTTAGATGGAAGCTTCTAGAGCTTCTCTCTCTCCTCCTTCTATTAACTAGGTTGCTTGCGCTTAAGGCCTTATTACCACTTTGTACTCTGGGAAGTTCTAAACCTTGTGGAGAAAAAAACCAACCCGTCATTACTGAAATTTGCCATAAAATGGAAGGAATGAAACAGAAAATCACAAAAAGGTCCGTTTAAAGGTAATATCTAAGTTGTTACTTTAAATCTATGTAAGTCCTAGAATATAGTATTCAAGGTATTAAAAACCATCATGTATATGACTCAATCACACACTGATTTAGCTAAATCTACTGGAAATCAATAAGAATCAATAAATCAATGATGAACTTTTCATGGCTGATTTTCCTCCCTTTACAAGATAAAACATTTCTTCATTCCGTTCCTATGTGAGTCTCTCAAACGATCGCATACAGTATATGGCGTTTTGAAAATGTTTGCAATTGAACTCTATTCAGAAGGATATTAATGACAAACAGACGCTTTGTTTCTCCCAGGATAACTTAAAAATAGGTGCACTTCACAATGCTCAACCCAGCAGGTTGTTAGAGTTGCATGGAAATGATACACCATAAAATAAACAATGAAAGCATAATCCTTGACCTTTCCAGGCAGATTCTGAAAAGATTAACTATAAAGAATAATCCTACTAAAGGTTCATCCTCATTTAATAAAATGTAATTTCTCTGTTTTGAAACAAGCAAATTATACGAATATATTTGATTGTTTTTTGGAGGTGGGTGTTAATTATATCCATATGCCAAGTAATGACTTCTGGCAAATACAAATATATGGAAATAGGAGAAAATGTCTGTTGGCAAGTGACTAAAAGGGAAACTTACAGCAGAAAATTTATGTTAAGGTAACTGGACTATACACTACAGAATATTGTTTCCATCATTTTTTATAATTTGTCCTTGCAGTTATTCACTGTTATTGTGATAATAATCAGGTTGATTTACATTCTTGGAAAAAACAATATCATTTGCATACATACAACAGAAGAGTAAGAAGATAGTATGGGAATTGCTTTTCCAATTTAATTACTATTCAGACTGCATTTGTACCTGTCTCTAAAGATTATGTTAGATGAATGTTTTTATCGCCGAGATCCTGCAGTAATTAATCCCCTAAAATATGCTGAAATTAAGGTATAAAGGTTTACTAATAAACACATGGCTTTTTTAAGCTTTCAAGGAAAATGTGTCTTGTATTATTAAGCAAGCACTGGACCATATAATCAACAGTGTATTTAGCCACAGAGGATTATGTACTCTACAAACCTTAATTGCATCTTACATACACTACACAACTGGTTGAAAATGATCCTAACATTGTGTATTCATTAATGCATGTTCATTTTGTAGTTATCGTTGTGTTTGTATTACGTACAGAGGCACGCCATCATGCAGTCCTTCAGATGTTGGTAAACTACAATTTCCCTGGAATCGAAAAAGCCCTAATGTAGATGTATTGCTTGTTAGCAATCTTACCACTTGCGTTATATTGTCAGATTACACCTGCTGTTACATGTCTTCTATGGGATGTCAGTTCCCCACTTACCAGTAGCAATTAGGGGATCTCCAGCTGTGGCTTCACTATCTATGATTAGCGCTACCAGAGGAACTGGAGAATATCTGAGCCATCTCTCCCTGCCAGAGCATATCATAAGTCCTCTCTTTCTCCAACCATTATACTCTTCAGTGTTACAACCCTCAGCAACCAGATTCTTTGGACCTTATTCATCTGTAATGTTATTTTGACTTAGCCTGGTGTTTACATGCATCCATTTGTCAGGATTTGTATACAGTTCACTCAGACTCTCAAGAGCATACAATTCGAGTAGAGCCAGTACCTTTAGTTTTATAAATAAAGGGCGTCATCGGTTCTTCTTCATAACAGGAACCGTTTATTTACACAGTCCACCAAACAGCAACTTCACACACTTAACATGAGGTAGCATCATATTCGTTACATTCAGTACATTCAGTGCATAGTTACCCTCAATTTAGCAAAACAAGTAGTAGGAAAAGCTCTCACCCTTCCCTGGGTACAGTGTGAGTATTCCAACCTTTGGACATATCATAGGGGTCTTCCTTTAGCATCTGAGTCTTTTTCATCCCAGAGTGTACTGGCACCTGCAGACCTATGGACTATAGCCATAAGGCCCTTATCACTTGAGACCCTGCTCTAGGTACCAGATTTACATGCAAGGTAATTGTGTGTCCCACACCCACTAGAAACTTTGTTGGGGATAGCTACCCTTCTGTAGTTTAGGATTAACTATCACTCTCTGGGATCATCTAACACAAGGGTTCTTCTATCTCCAGCTGCATACAGGCACCTTCCACCTTGCTGGTGGAGACCATGGAGCCCAGAGACCCAGTCACTTCCTGGACAGTAGATTTTATCTCTCAGCAATGACATGTACATTCACATTACGTCAGCAGTTAATCACTTACTCCACTAGATGGAGCTATTACCATATTCTTAGCACAATATCTCTTTAGCATATACACATTGCTAAAAAACTCTTGACACATAAGCATTATAAGATAATGGAATACTACCATTTCTATTTTCTCACACATCAAAAAGAGAATGTGACTGTGAATGGGAGTTCTCATCACTCTGGGTTACTACGCCCCAATTCTGTACTCCATATAAACGAAACAGAGGAATCAAAAAGCGAAGACACCACTGCATCAGTTTGCCACACTCTTGTGTAGCGTTGCAAAGTTAGTAGGACAGTAGCAGCCCTGATATCAGCCCCCTAATTCACCACTTCAATCTGGTGAAGTAAAACTTGTGAATGGCACACAATACGCCTTATCAAATTGTCAAATTACCTGTACACTCTGTAAAGTGGTGTGAAAGCGCTCCAGAAGTCTGCGACTGTCTTAAACTCTCAAATTCGCCACATCGCGGAGTTTGCTGAATACCTGAAAATAGAGAATTGGCGAATAAATGTGAATTTACACCTTTACGTGACTAGTTGGCCTTTATCTCTTGTAAGAGTCACTCATTAACCCATATGCAGAAACAGATAATTGGACGCGATAAGGTGTAATTATAAAAGAATGTACTGTTTATTTAAACAGAATCTGGAACCCACTGTGGTAATAAGGATGTTATTAGCGGGTGTTCAGGGTATCCTTGTTATCTTAGCTTATAAAGAGGAGTTGGTGTAAAAAATTGTTCCATAGTTATTAATGGTGAAAAAGAGACATTGTCTATTACGCTCAATTAGTATCATCACTCATTAAAACTATAAGGTGATCCTTGTGACAATTCTGGCAGTTACATATAGGGCGAAATTTCTAAAACTCGAAAAGGCCGATTTCGGCCTTTACGACTTTTATCGACGGTACAAAACCGAGTTCAGATCGAAAAGTATCGATTGAAACTTTTCGATTGTTTTTTTTTTTATCGAAATTTTCCGATCTATGCTTTGCTATCCGTTATCACTGGGAAAGCGCCGTAAGCGGTAAGGGATCGAAAAGTTTTGATCGATACTTTTCGATCAGATCCCGTTTTTGTACCGTCGATAAAAGTCGAAAAGGCAAAAATCGGCCTTTTCGAGTTTTAGAAATTTCGCCATAAAACTTGTAGCGCCAGCTATCCCATTGAATGTTTACTAGTGCAAGGCTTTTAGGCCAGGCAGAGACCTCTCATTGGTGCACCTGGCACAATATGTTTAGCTTTATATCCATGGATTTTAGCTACCCTTTGCTGAAGTACAATAAAAAGCAATGGGTGAAAACACTTGCGTTATGGGTGCAGTCACTTAGAATTATAGATCAGTCTAGGTGAGATTCTCTGTTACTCAAGGTCTGCCACAAAATATTATTGTCCAGAAGAATCCATGTGAGTTTAAACTTTGTTTTTTTCATTAAAGATGTTTTTATTACTACACTACTGTAACCTTTCATTGGAAGTTTCCACCATGTAGCGGACCACGTCTAATATCCAGCTGAGAGATGGGACCCACTTACTGAAGGATGGAACCTCTCTGATCTATGCTGTTATTTATGCTACTAAGGGGGTCATTCTGTAAAGTGAGAATTTGACTGTCGAATTCGCAGACAGCGGGTTCCCATTATAAAGTCGCGACCGCGACAATTCTCCCATTATAAAATTGCAACCGCGACAATTTTGTTTTAAAGTTCCAGCTTTGACATTTCCTTTGTAAAGTCACGATTGCAACAAAATTCTCATTATAAAGTCACGACTGCGACAGTAGCAGTCTATTGTGACTGTCTTTAGCTGGCGAATTCACCCCTTCTTTACATGGCAATTTGGACTTTACAGCATGACCCCCTCAATGTGAGTGCATTTTTCAGTAATTTCCTGAAAGTGTCAAAGGTCTCTACACTAGAGGTTCTGTTTCTGTTTTTTCTCAAGGCCAGTGCAATTGTTCCCATTCGTGAAGTGCCTTTGCTGAAGTAGCCAACAATTTATGTATGTATAATTTTATTTATAAAATGCCACAGATTTACACAGCGCTGTACAATTCAGCAATACAAATACAATACAAACATGGGAAAAGTGCATTACACAATACACGCAAGTAACTTACAAGCATAAAAACATTTTAAGTGCCAGGTTATGATTGACACAAGAGGATGGAGGTCCCTGCAATGCAGAGCTTACAATTTAGGTTTAGAAATATGTAATATGTATCTATAATGACACTCCTTATCTTTGGAAGAATAGGCATTCGTGCCATTGGCAAGGGCTTATGTAGCCCAATCACAAAAAGATTAGCATTGTACATAAAAAGCACTTTACAAGGCACTTAGCACATTTATTGTGCATAGAAAAAGTTAGTGCGGATAGCAGCTACCAGGACCCCTACCATTTGGCTAAATCCCCATTAGTACACACACTAAAGTACTACATTTCAATACTTTAAGATCATTTATGTAAACAAGTATTTGACATTATACGGCAAAAAGAACCAGACAAAAAGATCTATCTGAAATAGTGTAGCGCCAATAAACAATTAATAATAAATAGTTAATAATAAATAAAAAAAATTTTTTATCACATAGCATTTGCACTTTTTATCACATTGCATTTGCACTTTTCACTATTTTATATTTGGTGATATATCAATTAGTTTGGTTCGCCTTTTGAGGCTTTTTTGACAGTTTATCACTGGTTTTTATTCACACTAAATATATATATTTATTTATTTGTGTGGTAATGCACTAGGGAGTTTTTTCTTCCTATTTTTGTTTTTTGCGCTTCCCATAGTGTTTCTCGGATTTACAGAAGCAGCTTTCTTCATTTGACATTATACATCCGTGGCAAAGAACCTTTCAGATTGAAAGTAATTTTCTTCATTGATCCTGCCAGTGATTCTTCTAGAGTCCTCAAGCACTGCCCCTGCAAGACTGTAGGTTGTAGATTTTTCTGCTGCGTACAATGTTTTTCATTAGATTTGCATAAAACAACAAGGCATCAAGTTTACCTCAGACGTGTCTGAACAAGTCTGAACAACAAATTTTCAATGCAACCCCACCTTTCTTTAAGTAATCTCATGCCGGTGACTTGAAAACTGCTAGACAAAGTGAAAAACTGAATACAATATATTTAGGAATAAACTAGTGTTAATAACCCTGTCTCGCTTTCTGTTATAGGAATCGCCTTATGATCTGACAAAAAGAACAAGGGAACAAACAGGACTTGCGTCCTACAGAGCCTAAATGAAAGTCAGATTCAAAAACATTGTACTGAAAGGATAATGAGGCACAACATTGACAGTGCAATAAATAACAGTGATACAGAGAGGCAAGAGGCTACATATGCTGAGGTTTATAGTTCCATCTATAACAGCTACTTTTCATTTTAGGAGGAGCCCATCAATACTTGAAATAAACACAAAGATCCAATGTGTGCCTACAAGATAACACCAGCTCAACTCTCCCATACAGCAGGACCACAGAAGCTAATTATGGGACGTGAGGTCATAGTATTCATAAGAATTGTGAGCACATATGATGTTAAGAATTCCAGGCACCTAAAGAGGGTGTATTAGAAAATGTTTAAATGTGCTACCTCTGTTTACCATGTACCAAGAACTTTAAGGGGGTCATTCCGGTAGGTCCGAATTTTCCATCCCGAATTCACTTATAGCGAACTCCCATTATAAAGTCGCGACTGCGACTAAAAAATTTATAATGGAAGAATTGTTGTGGTCGCGACTTTATAATGGCAGTTCGCTATAAGTGAATTCGGGACGGAAAATTCGGAGCTACCAGAATGACCCCCTAAGAGTTTTCATAACCTTCTGGATAATACCCCATCTTTAAGGATAGTCTTCTTCTCTACGTTACTAAAGGGTGATAGAAAAATATTTGTAAAGACTAATGTTTAATAAGTTTGGAATTATAAGAAAGCAATAACGATTCCCCAAAAACTATAAAAATTGCAAAATATTAATAAAAAACACAAATATTGTCGGTAAATAATTCTTAAGTGTTTCTTTAACCTTCCAGTTCTAAAACTTAGGAGGTCACTTTCATAAGTACATTATGACATTTTTTACTACGTTCGGATAGTCATTAAAAAGAAATTCAATATCTAATATCCGAGATAACATCAACCCAGTTTGCAGTGACAGGTAACATTTATTAGAATGAGCGCGTTCCTTTCCCTCATGTAAATAATTGTTACCTGCAACTAATAGATGTGCCTCAGTCACCCAGAGAGAATCTCTGTCTGACACCTACACTATGATATGTGATATAAAGCAGCCTAGCTTTATGTACATACAGTATCAGCTGGGCTCTTGAAAGTAATTGAAATGACCTCTAAAAAAGGGCACCATTTTATAAAACAGTTGAAAGGAAAGAGGCAGCTGTCTGAAATATTGTTTGTAATTACACATCACAGACGACCATACATAAAACAAAAAAAAAATATATATATATATATATTTTCAGAGTCTTTGTTGCCATTAAATAATTGCCTACGATTCTTTGCAAAACAAAATATTTGCCTTTTTTGCCGTGGTGAATCGCTATTAAGTTATGGTTTATGGAATTATATTTCTTTTATTTAGGTATTTTTCAGGAAAGATTCACTATATTTAAAAGATGGTTTGATTAAAAAAAAAAAATGGAATCTATTAAAATGAAATCAGTCAGGGTAATTCCCCCACGTGTTCTAATTTGTACGGTTACTCTGGGAGATTGTGAGCCGGGTATATCACAAGGCACTTAGACGCTGCACAGGACTTTGTCCTGTGCGAGATCCACTGGTCTCTTATTTAAATTATGGTACTAATAACATTAAAAGAGAAAATGCTTGCAAGTTGACAATGATGGAACCAAAACCTTTTAGACCCATGATTCTCAAGTTGTGGGTCGCGACCCAGTTAGGGGTCAAATGACAATTTCCTAGGGGTTGCCTAAGTCCACCGGAAATATAGGGTTTGAATGGGGTCACCCAATTATAATTAATAAATGGGGGTCGCCAAATCACAGAGAATTGTTCTAAAGAGTCGTGGCAATAAAAAGGTTGAGATCCACTGTTTTAGACGGACACAAAAATTATTTGGACCTTATTGGGGAAAAGTATCAATAAACTTTGCTGAAGAGGTCTAGTAATGCATAGCAACCAATCAGAGGTTGACTTTCATAATTGTTGGTCTTCTCTACCAGTGAATACTAAGGGGATTGTTGACTAAAGTGAGAATTCGACTGTCGAATTGTCAAACAGCGGACTCCCAGAGCAAATCCGCAACCACGACAATTTTAAAGTCGCGACAATGTTCCCGTAGTAAAGTTGCGACCTCGACAATATTTCCATAATGAAGTCATCACTGTGACAGTAGCAGTCTATTGTGACTGTCTTTAGCTGGCAAATTCACACGTTTACGCAACAATTCGGACTTTAGCCAATAATCCCCGAACTGCTAATTGGTTGCCATGAATTATTAGTAAAAGTTTGCACTGTTGATAAATTCTCTTCTGTGTCTTTTATAAAACAGCCAGTCATAATGAAAGAGATAGAGAAAGAACAAGGGCTAATCCACCTTAAAAAATATTACAAATTGTTTCGAAGTAGAAATAAAACTTTTTCGTTTCATAATGGAGTGAATTTAAGTAAATCTTCAGATAGGATGTGCGTAGAAATCCCCTTCCTCCGCTATTGAATCTTTATTTAAGTATCTTTTCCTTTATAAGACAAAAACCTTGACTTACGTATTTGCTAATGTTACCATCGGTTCTTTCATATAAAACGTTCTAGTTTTAGTGCCATCCTTTTAATCCACAGGACACATCTGAGAAATTCTGAAGCTTAATAAAATCTGTGGAGGAGGTGTTTCCAAATTGCAAAGCCAGCCATATGTCTTTCATGCATATTAATGTTCTGGGACAGAAGTAGAGAAAATCATTCCAGCCTCACATTCTTATATTTTCTGCTTCAGTGTATATCTCTATCCACAGTATAATCAAAGAAATATATAGCGCTGTTTGTTTATATATTTATAACACTACTTAACTGTCCAATATTTCCGCCTCGGTGACAGATGCCTTGGAATATTTTGTGCTGCGACTACAAAAACAGTTATTTTTGTGTAAGTCTACAAAGGCTGCATTGCCCCTCTTCAGTTACAGATTATTCTGTTTAATAGATTCTTCAAGCTTCTATGTCATTTAGATTGTAAGCTCTATGGAGCAGGGACCTCCAACCTCTTGCGTCAACCACAACCCGGCACTTAAAGTGATGTATCCTTGTGATATTATACTTGTATTGTGTAATGTACTTTTCCCATGTCTGT
>JAKJJM010168399.1:0-11603 GCA_021901965.1 Pipa carvalhoi
GCACGTTCCTACACACGCATGTAACAGGTCCACAGCATCCGCACGTTCCTACACACGCATGTAACAGGTCCACAGCATCCGCACGTTCCTACACACGCATGTAAACTGTACAGATCCACAGTATTTTGCAGGACAGAAAACTTTCAGGTGAAATTCAGGAATACACAGCCACATGCGTTTGTTTACAGACTCTGTTCCAGTGCATTTGGTTGTTGTTTGGAAATCTTCATAATATAGAATGTGGAATGTTACCAAACTCCCAGTCTTTCTTTTGTAGGAGTCCCTGCAGTTAATGAACATCTCAGCGGCTTAGAGAAGCTGTTGAAGGATGTCCCTGCATTTACCTCCAATAGCCAACCCAGCGGATATCGTCAGAATGCCACCTGGTGGTTTAACAGCACATCCTCTAATGGTAAGCAAGGATGTATGTCCTATAGGGAATGCACTGAAGTTTCATTGTATAGCCAGTCAATCCTATGTTTATCCTCGTATCATACACATGTAAGTCTTTACTGCTGTTCTGGGGTGGGGACATCTTGACTATGGACCATACCAAATATTTGTGACCCAATGAGCATTACAGGCTAGATACCTATAAAGAAATACCAAACTTTGGCTTAATCCCTTCAATCGATAGGTCTAATACATAAGAACGCTATAAAATTAAAGAGCTCCAATCTGACTCACCATTAAGAAGTTACGAGCTCCTGCATTGCATTGCTTCCTAACAGTACAAGGCAGCCATTTTGCTAGTTTAGACACGCCTCCTCCCTCTCTCGGAAGCTCACACGCTACGGCCTGCAGAACGGGTGTTGATAGAGCTCTGTGTGTGGGAGTGTCTGAGAGATGGATGGAAGATTTAACCGGTTTATTCTGGTCCCACACCAGAGCTGAATGCCACCAAGATCGCTAAACCCAACTTGAATTGGTGATCCGGCGATTAACCAGCAGTAACACAGCGCTACCAGAAAATCACCTACATAGAAGGAAAACCCTGGGAGGGGGGAGTTATCCTAGCCTTCACCCTTTATTTGTGGATGATGTTTTGTTTCACGTTATTTTTCCTTTTTTTTTTTTATCTTTTAATAAATAACTGACTTCTAGTTTTTAGACGGGCGCCACGTACAGTCTATATTTATTCTTTTTCAACAGAAACATGAAACCACAATGCACCGTCCTTACAAAAAGGGAGAGGAAATACAGTCTGATTTATTTTCTTCAAAGACAACTTTATTTCGGGGAGGGAAGGATTGGTCGATCTCGACCATGAGAGGACCAACCTTACTTTCTGCATCGCGACCGGGGAAATGGCGCTAACTGTAACACTGTTTTGTGAGGGATATTTTTGAACATGGGAAGAGAAGAGAAATGTGCTTGGGCTGTTCAGTATCTTCTCCGGACAAGGACAACACACAACATCTAGAGATGGAGGAGGTCAGCAGGAGAAACCAGATGGGCGGTAGAGAGGCACACGCGGGCAGTGTTCTATGTGCAGGAAACGGCTGGGATGGACACATGGAGTTGGTATTAGCAGGTCTGTCCTGATTTATAGTGTTATTCCCTTATAGGTACGCAAAAGAAATAATGTAATAATGATATCGCTATTGCTGAGCTTTTCTTACATCTATTGGTGCTTAGTAGGGTGATGCTGCATGCTGATTTTACCTTGATCTTGGGTGCCTCTGTTTCTGTTCAGTATGTATTTATCATTGTTCTTTTTTCTTAGAGCCAGTGCTGATTTTGTGAGAGGCAGTACAAAGCCAAATTAGGCTGGTTGCAAAGGGTCTTGGCTCACAGCTGCGTAGACGTCAGACGATCCGTCTCAAGACCATGCAGGGCCATATCTACTAAGCTTTCAATCCGTGAGTCCTTTGTAAGATACCAGAGTACAAGCCAAAGGATGAAACTACTCAGTCCCTGTAAGTAGTCACCATTTGCTTATTGTTGATTTGCTGCTTGGGGTCAGTTGAAGGTCAAAGCCATTCAGCAACTTCAGATCTCCTTAGACTTTCTCACTTTGTGCTGTGAAGCATTGACTTCTGGGTTGCATTTAAGAATCACCTTTAGATATGTGCTAAACGCTACACAAAGCTCCAGTAGCCAAATAAACTGGGGTAGAAAAATCGAACTGTGGTTTTCCGGCCACTGCTTTCAATATTGACTATACGGGAAGTCAAAATGTCTCGTCTCCTGGATGGGCCCACTCCGGTTTAGCTGAAGCCCTGGCAACGATGATACTCAGTGGCTGTGATAATGGGGGGAGGGGGTAATAAAATGCATGTAAAGCATCAAACTTCTTCTCTATTTTGTTTCAGTTATTGCTGATCTCTTCACCAGCTCCATCTGAACCAAATGCCGCTGTTGGAACAACAAATTTCCTTTCATTTTGTTTGTGGAATATGGAGAACTTGGGCCCCCTTCCCTGTAAATGAAGGAAACTCTTTGGCCTCCACAAAGCTACAGATTATATTTTGGAATGGATAGCACTCACCAAGGTTGAATCCACAATCTGGAACGTGTTTGTCAGAGGATGTCTGTGTGGTACCCTGCTCATTGACGCTGTAATATAGCGTAGGAGTGACTTGCACACATTTTGTAACAGGAAGGCGGTAAAACCCTGTGGAATTTCATTGTATTCACTGGATAGTCTGGCATTGCCATCAGCCCATACGTCCGTAGATCGTGGTATTAGAAATTCCTTGGTTTGTTTCTAGGAAGGAGGTATAGCATTTTTTAAACTTCTATTTCTTTATAAGAAGTTGCATAACTTTGTCCTAATATTGGAGGTTCGTCCAGGATCACTGCTATTACAGATATCTATATGTTTTACTTTACTACAAACTGTATAGATGGAAATGACTAATATATCTATATATATATATATATGTTGTAAATATTTACTTCTAGGAGAATGGCTGACAATCTAGGACTTGACATTTCTTTGTATAGATGTATAATATGTTTGTTCAGTATAAATTTGGGGCAGTGCAGTGGCTCGGTGGCTAGCACTGCTGCCTTGCACCCTCCACTTTATCTTTATGGAGTTTGTATGTTCTCCCCACTCCTGCGTAGGTTTCCTTCCACAATCCAAAAAACTTACTACACAGGTTAAATGTGTGTGTGGCTAAGGAAATTAGATTGTAAGCTCCACGGGGCAGGGACTGAAGTGAAAGATGAATCTCTAAAGAGCTGTGTAATATATCGGCGCTCTAAATGAATAAATGCAATATAATTAAACAGGATCTTTGTATAACAAGGGTAAGAACAGATATTGACAATACTGTTCAAATGGGTTTGTATCTTTAATGAAAATGGTTTTGTGAAGACATAAATCTATTTACAGTATATAAAAAAAACTACCAAATTTCTTACTCAAAACAGTATTCTTATGTATACAAAGTTATATATGTCCTTTCAAAAGAGCAGAATATTTACATATAACAAAAAGAGGGGATATTGGGAGACTGTAAACTTTCTGACTGTTCTATTAAAGGGCTTGCACAGGATTATATTTAAAAGGTTCTTTATTTTCACAAAGAAAAAAAATGTCTGTTCTCTTTTGTCCTGGATGGAGAGAGAGAACTTCCTGTACGTAGCGGAGTACCCACCTCTCTATCATCCTAAGCTTTATACCACGGCGGCTCTGTGTAGGGGGGAGTGGTCAGTCCTTTAGCCAATCAGAGGATGTTACTGTGGAACATGGCAGCTGAGGCAGAGTACCCACTTCTCTCTCACGTGGGCAGACTGTCCACACATTGTCATGTACACCGGAATTACCATAATTATCAGTTTTACAGGAAATTACAAAAGAGCCAATAGCCCAAGTGTTGGTGTCATTAAAGGGAATTGGGGACCTGCAAATGTTTAGATGTTTTTTTGGCAGCAGACCTGGGGCCATCGAAGGATTCTCTGAACTATCAACAAATAAACAAGAGTGTCGCTAAACAATAAGCAGTATGTTATGTGAACAATAAAATAAACATAATAAGTCCAAAAAAGAAACACAGCTCTTCCTTGGCGAAATCCTCAGTGAATCAATGAGGCGTGAAACAGTCTATCTAAAATGGAAGAGCGCAGAAAACGCACAATAGTGCATTACCAAGGTAGATGATAAAATATGAAAGTGGATAGCGTTCCTAAAACCAGATATAGCAGATACTCAAAGTGCCTGGAAATGGATATAAACCAGCATCCCAAAGTGAGACAACGAACAAGAAACCCCCTGCTGTGGGGAGGCTCACCAAAAATCCAAAGGCCTCTAAACAAACGGATCTTCCACCCCTTCGTAGCAGATATCCTCACATATAAAAAGAACAACTATTCATGGTGAAGTATGTCCGAGTTTAATAATCCGTAATAACAATAGATATACTCACAAACAAAAAGTCACAGTAAGCATGTAATCAAAGTTGTGGAATCAGTACGGCTTTGCACAATTCTGCACGGCTCTACGCGTTTCGCCACTCCAAAGTTAGTGGCTTCCTCAGGAGCAAGCAAATGTGTGTGCCAACATCCAGTAACATATAAAGAATGATTCACATTGGTGGCGCTGTCACCACCGCCGCTCTAAGCTGTCCTAGATCCCCCCCCAGCAAGAAAGCGCTCCTACAGCATAGGCCGTATTGTTCCTTTAAGGTCTATTTATGCATTTTCAGGAAGCTGTTTTATGGTCAGGTGGACTGTAACCCAATGACACTTTTCTTTGTGAATAGCAAACGCCACAAAGATTGAGAACTGACTGTGCCGAGGACCAGGTGAACCTTTAGTATAGGGGTCTACAGCCTATGTATCCAGCAGAGAAAACTGCATCTTCAGCTTTGTACTCGGACCTTCTAAATTAAGCTGGCATATGAGAGTCACCAGTGTCCACCTTACTATAATACACAATAGCAGCCAGGTAGAGGAGGGAATCCCCGTGCTTTAGTTTCATATTTCACATTATATTTCACGCTGCAGTTTTTTTTTTTGTGACTGAAGATCCCCCGATTCTCATAAATTACTTAAAATGATCATTTTCTACCTTTGCACGGATCTCTCGATCTCAAACACTGTACTGTTAAGCATACCAAGCTGCACTGATGAAAACAATGATTAGTTTATGGCCTGCAGTATGCTATAGGGTGATAACTTTACCATATACATAGAGTATATTTCAGCCAGAAAGCAGAGCAGACCTGTTGTGTGGGTAAAGTAGTGGTAAATACTAGTGTCTCCTGTCGCACCCTACACCTTGGGCTAGAATCACAGCACATTTACCACTTATTGTAGATTTTAACAGACAACATGACACGTTCTCTTGGAGCCTCTACATGCTAACTCATTGAACGTTCATCAAACGTAATCCATTATTACCAGGCTTTGTCCTTTCAGATATTCGCTGTGAGGTCGGCTTCACCAAGGTGCCAGGTCAGTATACATGCGACTATCATATACTGGTCATAAAGCAGTGCATTATGGGAGTTTTCTGCTCAGCATTTATTCTGAGTCTTGTGTCCATCTCATGTGAGACATCATAGCGTTTCTTGGGCCCATAATATACGGCGCTGTTGCACCTATTGCCTGCGAAGTATAGTTTAAATAAGGCATGTAACAATATAACTCCATCTTAGGTCGAAATTTAATAAACTCAAAAAGACTATTTCGTCTTTTCGAGTTTGTTACCGTGAGATTTCCCTGCGGGTTTATCGCACGAGTTTTACAATACGATTTTTCGATGGAAAGGTAGCCATACTAGCCACAGTACAGATGGCTGTACCTTTCCATTGAAAAATCCAATCCAAAAATCGGATCGTAAAACCCGCGGGGAAATCTCGCAGTAACAAATTCGAAAAGACGAAATAGAGTCTTTCTGAGTTTCTTAAATTTCTACGGGAAATCTTGCGGTAATAAACTCGAAAAGACAAAATGGAGTCTTTTCAAGTTTATTAAATTTCACCCTTAATGTTTACAATGCAGACAGGCAGGGAAGAAAGACTCGGCAAGCAATTTTCTTTTACAATAAGTCTGGGTTTATTGCGATTCATTTTCATCACTTTTCAAACAGAAATTTTGCCCTACAGCTCCAACCAACGGCTGAAGGTTGGCAAAAGGGTACCGCAAAAGCCAAGGTCGGGCAACATCTCACAGCATGGGAACCTTTCTACGATAATATTGTACTACGTACAATACACATGCACAGAGGTGAATATAGGGGACAAATTCCAGGTTGGATTTTATTTTTTTTTATAGAGCCACTTCTGTTACCCAAGCTACCATTTCTTGTGCATCGCCTAAAGGCTTGGGTGGTATAGGGGCACTTTCAGTATATTCTTCTAAAGTTACATCCATGCTATAAAACAGGCAACTATCATACTCTACGTAATGATATGGTCTACCCTGGTCACACATCCGCTGGTGTCTGGCAGAAGCAGAACGTGTGCTGAATCTGCGTTGGCACCAAGTGCAGGAATAGGGCTTCTCCCCCGTGTGAATCCTCATGTGTTTCACTAGGTCCGACTTCTGGGCAAATCCTTTGCCGCAGTCTTTACACTTGTACGGCCTCTCACCCGTGTGGGTTCTTGAATGTTTGGCCATTGCTGACCTGTCAATAAATCTCTTCGGGCATATATTACATTTATAGGGCCTCTCTCCAGTGTGAATCCTCAGGTGCTTTGCAAGATCGGATTTTTGAATAAAGCGCTTGGCGCAGGTGGGACACTGGTAAGGTCTTTCACCCGTGTGTATCCGCATGTGCTTCACTAGGGCAGAACTTTGACTAAAGCTCTTCCCGCACTCATTGCATCTATACGGCTGCTCCCCCGAGTGCATTCTCCAGTGTTTCAAAAAAACAGACCTGTGCGTAAAAGATTTATTACACTCAGAACAAGTATATATCTGGTTTCTTGATAATATTCTTTTGTGCTTAAACATGGAATGGAAACTTTTGAAAACACCAGCCTGGCCCCATTGTTTCATCGCGTGTTGGTCATCCTCTTGTTTAACAACGTGTAATTTTGGTACCAAACTCTTGGGATCATCTTCAGATTCCCCCCAGTAAGTAATCTGGTGCTGTTCCACAGCAGAATCCAGAACTGGGTTCTCATTGTCATGGATTCTCTGGTGTCTAGAAAGAGCAGAATTTTCTACAAAGCTTTTGTCACAAACGCTGCACTTGTACGGCCTTTCCCCGGTGTGAGTCCGATAGTGTTTGACAAGATCCGATTTCTGGATAAAGCTTCTAAAGCACAGGGAGCATTTGTATGGTCTTTCCCCCGTGTGAATTCGAATGTGCTTAAGAAGTACGGATCGATAAGCAAAACTTTTCCCACATTCATTACATGTAAACATCCTTTCCCCTGCACCCATTGCAGAAACATTATTGGGGTCTTCTACTTCATCGCCATGGATCATATAACTTACATGTGAAGTACTCTTTTGTATGGGGTCAACCTTTGTTATAAAGTTTGACTCTGAATCATTATTCATACGGTTATCAGTGTGACATTTTAGATGTTTAAGTAGATTTGAACTCTGGCTAAAGCTTTTTCCACATAAACTGCATGGGTATGGTTTCACCGAGCTGTGAATTCTTCTGTGCTTGATAAGAGAAGAGCCTTCGGTGAAGCTCTTACTGCATTCTTTACAATGATATGGTTTCTCACCAGTGTGAATTCGCCGATGCTTCACCAAGTCAGAATTTTGAATAAAGCACTTCTCACACACCTCACATTTATATGGTTTCTCCCCAGTATGTGTTCTCATATGCTTAGTTAGCGCTGACCTCTGAACAAAGCCTTTATTACATTTTTCACAAGTGTATGGCCTTTCCCCAGTATGGGTCCTCTGGTGCTTCACTAAGTCAGAATTCTGAATGAAGCCTTTGTTACATTCTGTGCAATGGTAGGGACGTTCCCCGGTGTGGGTCCGTAAGTGTTTCACCAAGTCCGAAGTCTGAAAGAAACTTTTATTGCACTCATTGCACGGATAGCGTTTCTCTGTTGAGTGAGTCCTCAAGTGCTTGAGAAGAGCTGGTCTCTGCTGAAAATGCTTGTCACATTCTGGACACTGATAAGGTTCAAGAAGATTTGTTGATGCTTTGTTTGTTTTTTCCTGATTTACAATGGATATTTCATGGAAGGCAGCTGCAGTGGGTGGGTTCTCAGCATTGTGAATGATTATATGTTTAACAAGGTCAGAACTTTGAGCAAAAGTTTTCTGACACTGGGGACACTGATATGGTTTCTCCCCTGTGTGTGTTCTACGATGTTTTACAAGCGATGACCCTTCTGTGAAGCTTTTATTACACTCAGTGCAGTGATAAGGCTTCTCCCCGGTGTGGATTCTCCTGTGTTTCACCAAGTCTGAGTTTTGAATAAAGCTTTTCCCACACTGCTCACAAGCGTAAGGCTTTTCTCCTGTATGGCTCCTCATGTGTTTAGTAAGAGAAGATTTCTGGATGAACCCTTTTTCACAAACATCGCACTTATAGGGTCTTTCTCCTGTGTGTGTTCTATAATGTTTATTCAGAGCAGACTGTTCACTGAAACTTTTATCACACATGTAACATGGGTAAGGTTTTTCTCCAGTGTGGGTCCTCCAGTGTTTGTGCAGGTCAGACTTTTGTATGAAGCTTTTCTTACATACAGCACATTGGTAAGGCTTCTCTCCAGTGTGTGTTCGGAGATGCTTCCCTAGATCAGAGCTCTGTACAAAGCTTTTTCTACACACTGTGCACTGAAATGGCTTTTCTCCATTGTGAAACTTCATGTGCTTCTTAAAAGAAGATGACTGTCCAAAAGTCCGATCACATTCCGAGCACTTGTAAGGACGTGCAGAGTCAGATTTTGCGAGCAGCCTTCTGGTGTGTATTCTTTGATGCTTCACCAAGTCAGAGTTCTGAATGAAACCCCGGTCACACTGAGTGCATTTGTAGGGTCGCTCGCCAGTGTGAATCCTTTGGTGTAGTGTTAGATTGGATCGTTGTGTAAACCCCTTTCCACACATGTTACACTTGTATGGTTTTTCCCCAGTGTGAACCCTCTGGTGCTTAGCCAAAGCTGACCTTTCAGTAAAGCTTTTATTGCAGAGGAAGCACTGGAAAGGTCTCTCCCCTGTATGAGTCCTCAAGTGCTTAACCAGGTCAGATTTCTGAATAAAGCCTTTGTAACATTCTGCACACTGATATGGCCTCTCATCAGTGTGAGTCCTCAAGTGCTTGGCCAAGTCGGAATTTTGAATATAACATTTGCTGCACTGGGGACATTTAAAAGGTCTCTCTTTACAAGGTTTCTGCTGGTGGTTACAAAAGGATGACAACTCTTTACCCGTTCTTCCACAGTCAGCACAAGGGGATGGCTCTTCACCATCTTTAGTCATCCCGGACTGTGAGCCTGAAGAGCATGCGCCATTTGCCACTACAGTCTCAGAATCAGAATGTGGAAGCTTCGTGTACTCCGAATGTTTCCTCATATGCTTAATGAGGTCATTATTCTGAGTGAAGGTTCTTCTGCACTCTGAGCATCTGTAAGAGCGATCTGCTCTGTGAGTCCTTTTGTGCCTTATTAAGGCAGAGCTTTCAGCAAACCTTTTATTGCAGGAGGGGCACTTATATGGTTTCTCCCCAGTGTGTGTCCTCAGATGTTTGATCAGGTCAGAGTTCTGAATGAAGCTCTTTGCGCACAAAGAACAGCAATAAGGTCTTTCGCCTGTGTGTGTCCTGTGATGCTTTGTTAAGGCTGATCTCTGATTAAAGCTTTTTGGACAGTCTGAGCACTTGTAAGGTCTTTCACCCGTGTGTGTTCTTTGGTGGTTGATGAGGGCAGATCGCTCTGTAAAGTACTTCATACATTCTATGCATTGATACGGCCTCTCTCCAGCGTGGGTCCTTCTATGCCTTGCTAGATCTGACTTTTGTACAAAACATTCCTCACAGTGTGAACACCGATGAGGTCTCTGCCCTTTGTATATCATATGGTGTCGAGCAACTGCTGCATAGCAACTACAGAGCATTCCGCAGTGGCCACAGATATGAGTTTGTTTAGCAGAGGCATGACTGTCCACTGACTGAATGTCACATCGCCCTGACACCTCAGTCTGCCTGGTCTTTACAGCTCCCGAGGCACCGAGATCCAACACGTCCTCATGAATTTCTAGTGGTGCGGTCGCATGTTTCAACTCCGATGCCGCCCAGTCAACTTCCTGCTTTGTCTTCGGAGCCTCACCTGCCGAGCGATAAATTGAAGGTCGTTATGATATATCAAGCACAGATTCATTCTTAAAGTAATAATGAATACTAAGAATTACGGTAATGGAAAACATTTCTGAGAACACCTTATCCTAAAGATAATCATCAATATAGGTCTCTATGTCAATTGGTCCGAGAAACTAATTCAGAAGAAAAAAATGTTGATATTTTATATTCTATAACGGATGTAGAATATAGAGTACCTGCATGCAAACACACCATATCTCTAGAGACCTTTGTAGGTTAAACGGATAAAATAAATATCACTGCATCAAAGCAAAGCCTGGAATTCACACACGAAGCTGACCATCTTATCTTATAGCTCTGCTGTTCCTACCTTGCAATCCACCAACAGCCTTTTAGGGTGTGAATTCAACAGCACTAGTTTATTTTAAAAATCAATTTTAATTATTACCAGTACAAATATTGTTTTAATTTTAAAGAGGTGGTATTCGCTAACACTTTTTATTGTCGCCGTCTAAACTCCATCGATAATTCACTTTACCCGTTCTTCTACCCTAGGAATTATTCTTAAGATGACTGCATTATGTATTTAAAGGTCCAGAAACAATCAAATAAAGATCCAAATTCCCATTTGGGTTGGTACGGCAGCAATTCCTGCACATCACTTGTACAAATTTAAATTTTTGAAGTAGAATTCATGAATCTTATTACTTTCTATTTTGATTTTTACTGACAGCAGTCACGCTGTTAAAAAAAGTCCTCACCCAGTCCCAATGGTTTCTAAGGTGCTTTAGATAAAACATATACAGGAAGTGTTGCCCTAAAGCCCGATTTTTAATTCTAAAGCTAAATATCATAATTTATAGACACAATTTTAGAGTTACTGGAAGCACAGACTGAACACAAAGTAACTATAAACGCATTTGATGCATTTTAATTATTTTTTAGTGTTATTGTTCTTTGTAATGACACTAAATATCACTAGAAACAATATCGACAAAAGTGGGACGTTCTACAAGATATTTCTGATGAGACGTGATCAATGTTCTTTTTACGGCGGGAGACCAAACGCTGCGTGTGAACCAGTAACTACCAAACTATGTCACTTCCATAACAACTCTGCCAAATCAGTTACATTTATTTCCAAATATACAATTGCTTTAGGAGTGAGAGAAATCTATAGCAGGAGAGACCCTACCTGGCAGAGCGAGACGATCATCCTTGGTCAGATCAAACTGACAGACTTTCATGGACCACAGCTCTTCCCCTGAGTCAATTCGGGAGAGAATTTCTGGTTTTATTAGTGGATAACCTGAAAGTGAAACAGGAGGTTAAAGGAGAACTATAGTCAGATTACATTTTTAAATATGCAGTACTATACCTTAGTGAGAAGCGTTTCCCCCCATTAGATGTTTCA
>JAKJJM010168591.1:0-12643 GCA_021901965.1 Pipa carvalhoi
AACCCGAACGTCAGAGCAAATGTTCGGTTCGGTTCGGGTGACAAAAATTCCAGATGTTCGGCTCGAACTAACGTTTGAGCCGAACTGTTCGACCAACACTAATGATGACCTTTTGAAGAGAATCAATTAAAGAATAAATACTGAAGATTTGTTTTGTCTTCTTAATAATGCATGAACATGTTGATTATCTCAACTGTATTATACCTCATAAGTGTATGAGTGTATATTTGTAAAAATGCAATATGTGTACTGTAGCAAAGGTATCTTTAAGGGTGAAATTAAATAAAATTGAATTTTGTGATTTGGCAAAATTTGATTTTTTTTCATTTAGTAAAATTGAGAATGCCATTTTCGATTTGCATAAATCGAAAATGGCATTTTCTTTTTCAAAATTCGGATTTAGAAAATTTTCATTTTTGAAATCCAGATTTCTGTTGTGTATAGTAAATGTAACGAGCGGTGCTTCCATGCATGCACCGCTCGTTACATATAGCTGCTCAATGCGGCAGCCGCTGGGGAGACTCATCTCTCCCCAGAGCTTCCTGGTATGGCTTAGCCAATCAGGAACTGCTGATGTAAATATAAATAGCAGCGCTCAGCCAATTGAATTTACCGCCGCTGACGTCATCTGTGACGTCAGCGGCTCCTGATTGGCTAAGCCATACCAGGAAGTCTCTCCAATGGCTACCACATTGAGCAACTATATGTAAAGAGCGGTGCTCGCATGGAAGCACTGCTCATTACATTTACTAGACCTAACAGAAATCCGGATTTCAAAATTGAAAATGCCATTTTCGATTTTAGTAAATTTCGACCTTAATGTGTGCACTTTTCTAAATAAACCCAAAGTACTTACACATTTCATAGTTCTGCACATCCATTTCATAATCTTGCATTTATTATTTATTGATTTTATATAGTCTATTCCCTGCTTTTTTTGTAATATATTCAGCTGACTAGTAGATCCATAATAACTGAATTTCTAATATTTCTGTGTAATACCCATATCATGCTCTCGGAGACATTTTCATGAAAACGTTCTCGGAAACCAATATGTCCAACGAAACAACAGCATCATTTATTAATTAAACAGAATAGACCAGAGAATAGTACTGCTGTTTAAATGCCCTCTGCTGTATGATAGCATGTTCCTAATAATAAAGCATTTTTTCATACACATCCATTGTAAAAGGAAGGTATGACCCCACAGCTGTGCAGTATTTTCTTAATTACACTATATGCAATTATGATTCATTTCATAGTCCAAATGCCTCTTCATTTTCATTTTAATGAATTTGAATCTAGGCATACTAAAATGCAGTACAAAATTTAGCAAATTACCATTGCATATAAATACCCCTTATGACAAATGTATGTACAATATAATTAAGGTCATTCCTGCACCTTCATGCTAAAGTCTGCTTCTATGCTTAAGCAGATCCATTGTATTTTTGTTTTAATATTAACTGTACTAAGATGAATTTTTATACTATTTTTTTTTGGGGGGAATTTTATGAATTATTGTAATATTTGCAAAACCAAGGAAAACCAACACATACGAATAAAATGAAGAAATCCACTTTTCCGTAAAGTTTGACTTTTTCTAATAGAGACCCTAGAGAATATTGAAGAATCTGATTTAGCTTCTGCAGCTAATCCAAATATTACTTCCAACACTTCTAATACTGCTTGGTCTTCTTTTCCAAACACAGCGTGGGCCTTTAGTTGCTTGCCTGGAGTGGAAAATCACTATTCATATGTTCTCAGTATGCATGCTAAATTAAGTCTTTCCACTATACAAAAACCCCATTGGTATAAGGGTTCATCTTTCATGTTTTGGGTAAAAAAAAAGTTGCCAGCAGCTTTTGTTTCATGAATGAATTTTAATAACTTCCAAATATCATACATAGATTTTCTGACAAAATAAAAACTAGGATTTTGACTGATGTAGCAAGAATGTGATTGATATGTAACTTTGATTTACTAATGTTGTACATACAGACCCATGGCAGTAGCATAAAGTGGTTGACCTATTTAACGCAGGGATCTTCTGTCTTCATCATTTAATCAAATAAAAATTTCCAGCATTTTTAAATGCAAACACAGTTATTGCCACTGTGAAAAGTGAGGAAAATACTTTTTATAACTCTTTTTTTGTTCCCTGTATTTTTTGTTTTTTATTTAGTGAAAGATAAAAGTAAGCAATATATTTGGAGTTCAGTTCACAGAAAAATCCAAGCGGTTTGTAAAAAAAGGGACAAACAACTATCTTCCCTTATGTGCAGAAAAAGCCTCACCCAGGGCCTCATTGACTAAAGGATGAATTCACCTGTCAAATTCACTTTGCTACTGTCACGTAAGGCTACCCAAAACCCAGGGGAACCACTGGGAATCCAGTCTTGGCATGCTGTTTTGCCTAGAGCAGCCACCTTTGGCTTCAGGAGGAGCCCTCTGCCAGGTCTTAAAGGCACGAGATTTCCAATGGTTCCACAGGGGCAAGCAAGGGTGCCAAGCGTTAGACAGTGGAAGCTAGAAGAAAGAGTCATCGTACAGGCTGGGTCGGTAATGGAAAGACAACAGCAAAACAGAAATGGGAAGGCAGGAGAGTCATCAAAAATAGGCCAGGAGTCAGGAACCAGGATATAGGCAAAAAGCTAAGCACAGGATACACTGGATACCCAGGACAAGCAGGATACACAGGATAAACAGGACAAGCAGGATACACAGGATCAAGGCACTATCTGGACAAGCCAAAAGAACCAATCAGTGGTAATGCATAGATGCAGGTTTAGGCTTTTAATAGAACTACAAATCAGTAAAGCATTGCACCTGAACCATATTTAGCAGCTATGTCCAGAAGGGTTTGGCACAAACAATGGTGAAAAGAAGGACAAGAAAGGCAACACGATCTATTATCATTAAATGATAATGAAGGAATTAGCTGTAGTTTGCAAACCAAA
Organism: Pipa carvalhoi; assembly: GCA_021901965.1. Lineage (NCBI taxonomy): Eukaryota > Metazoa > Chordata > Amphibia > Anura > Pipidae > Pipa > Pipa carvalhoi. Next base: position 2,961 of record JAKJJM010168591.1, read on the forward strand.
GAACATGAGTCTTCTGAAGAGGACACCCTGAAGCATATAAGAAGCACAAAGCACAAGCATCTAGCATCACGAATCCTGGGGTACCTACCAGCTCTTTATTTTTCCCCTTTTCTTTCTTTCTTCTCAATTCTTATTTCCTCCCATGTCTTTAAGTATATATAAAAAGGCTTATTTGTTAGTTATGGGTGTATATGTATATATTATAAGGATACCTTTTTTTTTGTCATGTAGTTTTAAATCTACCATTGTTTGTATTATAGTTTTCTTGATATAGTATGCAAATTAACCTCTCCACAAGGAAAAGACCCAATGAGAGCAGTGTCATCCACAGGGCTTGCAGTGTTTAACATATCAAGATGTTCAGATGTATTCCTTTCCTTCTGGAGAAGTTAATTTGCATTTATTTATCATGAAGAATTGCCTTAAGTCTTCGTACCAGTGAAATTTCTCTACCAATGCAATTTGTCTCTATGACTTAAATAAGCACTTTAGACGGATTACACATTTCTGTGTGATAAATCAAAATACCTATTCTTACATCCCTAATGTACAGAGAGGTAGGATTATTCAACTAGGGACTGTATTTGTGTTCTGTTTACATATTGAATTTGGGACATATATGCATTTGATGGTAAACTAGGTATCCATGCCACTTCCATTTACTCATTTGGCTGGTGAGACAGGTTAGAGAATAAACCTTACCTACTTCTTAGTTGGAGAGCAGAGATGCAAGGTCATGTACTGACATCTGTATCCACAATCCCCTACCATTTGTAATGGAATGCATTAAAATAATATATTTTAGACCTACTTCTACACCACATGCTACCTTAAATGGTCCCCTCTCTCATTCAATAAAGTTCTTGCTATTTTCAATTTGCCTAAAAAGTAGCACTACAGGTTTTATTCATAATAGTGGAATATTTAATCTACAGTAGTCTTCATTGCATAACTGCTTGTTATCCTCTGCCTGGATTCCTACTAGCAGCTTGCTGCTCTAGTCTTGGCAGCATAGTTCACTGTGCTATTTAGGCAGTGGGATTCATTGGCCAGACTATCAACTATCTGCTGGGTTGGCACTGAACTGACTAGCTACTCACCTGTTCTGAGTCAGCACAGATGCTGCCTGTTAGTTACTCACCTGCCTATATAAGGATCCTCCTTTCCTGTGTTCCCTGCCAAGCTGGTCTTAGTTATCTTGTTTCTTGAAAAGCCTTGTTGTTATTTGCCTTCCTGTGTACCTACCGCGCCTGACCTCGACCTTGTATACGTTATGACCGTGGAAATGTAGCGGGTCCACCGACCAGCAGAAGTTTGGAACAAGATTCACCTGGGGCATGGCTCCCAAGGGCAGCTACAGGTGCCGACTGTAGTACTCCTAGAAACACAGGATACTGGATACTGGAAGGCAGGATACTGGAATGCAGGATACTGGGATGCAGGATACTGGGATGCAGGGTACTGGAATGTAGGATACAGCTCTAGTGATTATAACTCAAGGCCACAAGCAGGACTCCAGAAGAGAAACTCATTGCTTTGGCAAGGTCAGAGTGAAACTGGTGGCCTTATATACAGGAACCCTTGCTGAGACTGACCAAAACTCAGACTCTCTGAAAGACCAAAACTGATTGACTGAATTCAATCTCAACTAGGCACAAGGCATGTACATAGTGGAGCCAAGTCCAGAAAAGCACAGACCAGAATAATACTCCCTCTAGTCGCAAACTCTGTAAGGCTGCTGCCTGCAACCAGGAAGACCTGGGTTCAAGACCCGTGATTGACACTTTACAGTATCTTTCTGCCTGCCCTAACCTGGATTCTAGGTCCAGGAATCCGTGGAGAGAAAAAATCTGGTAGTGCAAAAGAGAAATAAACGATCCCTAGTGTATGACTCAAAAAATTAGGAGAAAACCAAATATGTGAACTAAAGAGTGCCACAATGTGAGCAAATATGTGCAAAAACATATGAAGAGGCAATAGGACAGATTGCCTCTTTTGGCTGGTTTGAGCGCAGACTTTTACTTTGGACTCATTGTGGACTTAAGTATTTTTTCATATATTGTGATCCTTTCCTGATTTGTTGTTGGGGCGCTACGTGCATTTTACCATAGTACGCTTTTGTTTTGTTTTTTTGTTGGCTAACCTGGATTCTACCTTGACCTTCACTTGTTTCATTCTCTGATTTGTCATCTTGGCTCCTATTGTTTGTGTTTGTGTCTCTTGTTTGACAGTTTCTGTTTTTGCTTAGCATTCCCTGCCCTGTTCCTTCCTTTTCTGTTCCCTGTTTTTTTCATGGTTTCTCCTTTCTTATCTTGTTTGTATTTTCTCCTTGTTCTTTCCCTTGTACTATTTTAGTCTGTTTATCCTGCCTGTCCTGTTCACTTTACCTGCCTGTGGATCACCATAGCCACTGTGGGAGTTGGATCTCCCGCAGCAGAAAGTCCAGGACCCCAAAAGGGCACTGGGGAACACTGGGAGTTGCTGGACTCTTCAGCATTCTGTAGAGGTGGTCCCAGGTTTCTTAGCTTCCTATCTCTGGGTCCCATCCTTTTACAGTTGTACCATGACAGATACACTACCTTGCTACTGCTAATATTGTTAAAGATAATGTGGAAATAGAGGCTCACTTAAGTTGATTGGTATCCTACCTGATGAAGAACTAGACAGTTCCAGTGTGTGTACATATTTCAGTTTTCAGTTTCTCCGTCATACTGTGCTAGACAAAGACACCTTAGTAGTCTTAAAAGTTTGTCAATTTATTTTTGTGCAGTCAAGCAATAAAAAGTGTCATTTTAACTCAGCTTATTTTCTATATTTGTTACATAGTTATTTGTGTTTAAAAATGACACATGCCAAAATTCAAATCAATTTCAACCTACATAAAAAAGGAAGTAAATAACCTTTAGTTTACCCCTGTTGGTCCCAAGGAAGGTAAAATCTGGGCCAAATTTGCTTTAAACCCAAATTAAAAATGCACAATGCAGCCTCTTTAAAAACTGCAGATATTTATTAGAAATACATAAAACTATTGATGAAGAAATATCCAACTTTTTTTGTACTTTACTGTTTATGTTGTATGTGTTTATGTTTAATATTGTTTATGTCTGAAAATATATACTACATTAAATAAGGTTTAGAATTAATTGAGAAAGACTGTGAGGATTCTAAAACCTAAGGCATGCTGAAGGAGTATTATACAGTAGATGCTGTAAATCTTCAAAAACTACTTAAAGATTTGTAAAAAGTTTAGAGAAGCACATTAAATGCTGGGTTCTCAGATCTGACCCTGACACTACTGGCTTTGTGTTTTTAATCTCTAGTGAGATATCCCATTTGCATGTTTCCTTGGTAACCCTCTAGCAGATAGAATATTCTACACTAGAAATATTTTTATGTATATTGCTTGCTAAAATATTTATTTGATCTTTACATTTGCAGCAAACTAAAAAAAAAAAAGTTTGTGCTTGTAGTTATTTTAGTTTTCCTGCTTTAACTTCTAGGGACATTTCTTAGAAATAAGGTGATAAAAATATCTGGAGTCAATGAAACATGGTTGGGAGATGTAAATAGATTTGAAAATTAAAAGTAAAGGCTCTATATTATTAGCAGGGATCAGGTAAATAGAAAATATGGCTTGGGAAGGTTTTTTGTTTTTTCTTGCTCCCATCAGGTATGAGAACCCTCCTCTTCCTCTCCTGCTGTTCCTTCTCTCTCTGTCCCATCTCCCTCTGTCACTTTCTTGCTCCTAACTCCCCTGCCCATCTACACATTTCCATACCTGCTTCCTAACTAGCCCTATCAACCACCCCCACCCCCCAACTGATATTTTTTACTCATTTGTTCCAGGTGGGTTGCTGTACTGCACAAAATTTTTATATCTCTAGTAGCACAAACTAGATTATGTATACATTTGCAGTCGGTTTGTGCTCAAACAACCACACTCTCAACAGAAATGTTTTATTAAAATAATACCTGGGGAAATGTGACCACATCATTACCTTGTTTAATATCAGTTACCAAAAGAAAATATCCTCATAATAAAATATAAGCTTAACCTTGTAAAAGCAATGCTTTACAATACAAACGGAGATGATACTTTGCCAGATAAAATACTGAAAAGAGATAAATGACTCTTAGAACTATAATGGAGTATTACTGTGATCACTGGCTATTCTAGAAAAAAATAAAAAATAAAAATAAATAAAATATCTCCTGTAGCTAATCTCAAAAATAGGAACTAAATAGAAAACAAAACAGGTAAAGGTGACAGAAAAAAAGAATAGAATTTTCTATATAGAGTACTTTGATGCAAGCAGAAATTAGACTCGCTTAAAGGAGTTACCCAGCCTCGAGATGACCCTATTCTTTTTTATAGTAAAGCAAGGATTATCTATAAATATTTTATTAAGTTCATTAAATTTGGTGCAGCATAGAAAATAAATATGGAGTCATCTGTCTCCAACCAATCTTTTCTGCTAAAGTCAATATTCCCAGCATCTGGAGTAAAGACCAAGGGGGTCATTCCGGTAGGTCCGAATTTTCCGTCCCGAATTCACTTATAGCGAACTCCCATTATAAAATCGCGACCGCGACTAAAAAATTGTCGCAGTCACAATTTTATAATGGGAGAAATTGTCGCGGTTGCGACTTTATAATGGGAGTTCGCTATAAGTGAATTCGGGACGGAAAATGTGCTGAAACACAGGTCAATAAATATGAATATTAAGCATAAATAACTAAATAAGGATACCATAAAATATATGCATAAGTCAGTGGTAAATATCAGTGCTAGTGCTCCAGAAGGTAGGATTTCAGTTTGGATTTAAAAGTACAGAGGGAATATTCCTGGCGAATATAAAGGGGCATAGTATTCCAGATGTGGGGGCAGAGAGAGAAAAGGGTTTGAGACGAGAGAGGGCAGTCTTGGTGTGTGGCATGTAAAGCTGGTTACTTAGCAGAGAATAATTTGAGGATAATTCACACTTTGCTAAATTTGAACCATTAACGTTTATCCAAAACCCTGAAAATATGCTTTTGCAGTCTTTCTACCTGTAAATTAATATTCTTTGTTGTTTTTCTTTCATCTAATATCTAATTTTCACTTGATGCATTCTGAATATGAAGGCAAATGTAAATGTGATCAGACTACTGTTCCCTAATAATACTAAGAAAATGAAATGGTACATCCTGCTCTGACAATCATTACACGCCACTATAAGGAATCGCATTCTTCTAAGGTCACTAGTGCCTTGCTGAAAATACTCTAATTAGATAGTAATAGGAAAGAGGTGCCCGTCCAAAACATTGTATGAAATGAACGAACAAATATATAACTTTAAAACACAGAATTAGTATATTTTGATTTTACTGATTCTATGCACTGGGAATCTTGTTACGAAGACGATAAACAATACACCTGTGAGATATATTGCTGATTGCTTATTATTCTATTATTTTGTTGAGCAGGAAAAAATATTTTATAGCGCACAAGTTGCTTGCAACAGTATTTCCATTTTTTTTAATGATTATTTTGCTTTTTCAGGCCAGTGCTTGATGAAGATGAAAAAAAGGATGCACGATCTGTTTGTTTTAAAACCGCTGTATGTACCGAGCTGCTAGAAAATACATTTCATGCAGTTCAGCTAAGCTCTAAATTTTTATGGAAAATAGTAGCAAGGAACAAAGTCACCATCCGCATATTAGTACAGTGGATAGAACAAAGGAAGGGACAGCTGAGACTTATATATTTGATCCCCGGCCATAAAATGGCAACAGAATTAATGTATTAGCACATGGTGATAAAAGGTGATGCTGCTTGTTGAAAGGAAGCAAAGGTTTTTCTTTGATATATGCAATACATGCCATTGCTTTAGATTAGAACAAGAGAAGAATGACAAAAAAGGCGCATTTATCGATACTAAAAACAAATCGCTTTGTGATTCTTGAGTTGAGATTTGTCCTTGCCTTCCTTTGGTTGACCCAACAAAGAATGTCAATATAAGCATTACTCTGATTTAAAATACAATTTGGAACGTTATTAAACATGCACCCTTACAGCAGTAACAGAAATGACTGAGTTTACATAATTGCAAGATTACTGAAAAGTGACGATTTACTTCTATAAAAAAAAAAAATATTCCGTTCCTAAAACCAAAGGTAAATTTCTTATCTTCTTAGATTTTTTTGATACAGTTGATGATTTTCTTTTTATTTGAATTCTCCACTGGCTTGTTGTTTGCAATCAGCTAGCACCTTGTCATTTATCCTACCTTTGTAATCACTCCTTTTATGTCTTTCTATGCTAATATTATCTTATCTTCTTGGTCCTATCCTGTTCTCTCTTTTTTCAGGTGATGTTATCTACTCATTTGGTCTTCAGTATCACCTGTATGCAGATAAAATCCAGATATAGTTATCCACAAATGTACTAATACCCAAAATCAAGACTCAAATTTTTATCTCCTAGCTATTTTTTTTTTTTTTGAGTGGCCCACCACCATTTCAAATCAAATTTCAAAGTTAAAATGTTTCCACCTACATCTGACCCTACTTCCACTGTTGGTACTATGGCTGAAAACTCTTGCTTATATTTCCAAAATCATCTTATCCCACTTAGGCTATTGAAATGCTTTACTAACTGGCCTTCCAGTTTGTCCAGCACCAACATCCTCCCAATTACTGCCCACTTCATGTTACAAAAATGTTTTTTTTAGAATGTTCTCCTTTTGACATTCAAAACTTCTGTTGCTCCTCCCTTCATCTCTTCACTTGTCTGCCCATATATTACTACTTATCTCCTCTGTTCCTCACAAAACATTAGTATTTGCACACTAATCACCAGTACTGCCTTGTCCCATCTTAAAACTTTCAGATCTTACCTCTTGGAGTACTAGCATTGTTTTTCATTCACTTACTTTCTGCTTAAGCAGTTGTTTTTGCTTATGGTTATTACTGAAAGGCCAATAACCCAGCACTTTTCTTTACTGCATTTATTATTCTCCTATTTAGATTTTAATTTCTACAGCGAAGGTATCTCCTTCCTCTTATCTTGCACTTAAACTGTGTTGTATGTATGTATGTATAATTTTATTTATAAAGCACCACAAATTTACGCAGCGTTGTGTATTTTTATGACTATATGCTTGTAATTTACTTCACTTCTATGATATTAAGCATTATATATTGTCTGTAGTATAACGGATCCACAAAATTGTTTAACATTGCATAACCTAGTTGCACTTTATAAATTAAAATATACATACAAAGACTGGGAAGGTTACATCAATAATAGCTGTCGATTCAGTCCCAGAAATTGATCGTTGTTTTGAAGACATTTTGGGGGTCTAAAAATAGTTTTTGCATGTTACCACATATTGGCACAATACATTTATAGCTTTGCTACCATTTTTCACATACAGGTATGCTCTTGGAACTCCGTTTTTTATTCAATTTTTGTATATTATTATGGTTATCTATTCTATGCAGTAAATGGTTCACATAGTTTGAAAGAGAGGTTACGTCTATCAAGTTTAACCTTTGTAAAACCTTCTACATGTTATTTAAAGAAAGTCTTTTCTTGTGATCTGTTTTCTATCCACATTAATTACCCTAGAGATGTTAGCAGTAACACTTTTTTATGAATAATGAAGCCGTGCCTGGTCCTGAGACATATCTGGCATAGTTGATACTCTCTTTTCACAGTCTTAATAATATAGGTCAGTGGACAGAAAATATATTACATTTAAGTTAATTAATTTAACCTTTAAGGTAAGGGAAGTTTTGGACGTGTTCAAAAAAAGTGTAAAGGTGGTAAGGTGAACAAAAAAAAAATTAAAATGACATGATGAAATATCTGATAATTTATAGTCCCTAAAAAATGTTAATAAAATATGTACAAATTAACTAAGTTCTAAGACTGACATGACCTATTCTGTTCAAGGCTGGTTATTTAAAAGTAGCCTCATCTGGATGCATACCTACTGAATCAGCACCAACAGATGGCAATAAAAGCTTATGTAATAATCAGGGTGTAACGATGCAGACAGCGAGGGGCTGGATCCTCTGCACCACAATGGGATTGACGCTGGTTGATCCTGAGGCGCGGAGTCTAAGAGGCTTTCCTTCTGTGCAGGCTCAAACTGCTTTTGTGCATGCTCCATCAGTGATGCTGAAAAGGAAGTGAAGAGGATCATAGCGCTGAACATGAAGAGGAAGTGAAGAAGTTTATCACAAAAGTGTTAAATGACAAAGCTAGTTCATCTATATCTGTACATAAAAAAATATCAGTTAGTCTGATATTTTTATATCAATTTATTACAAATAATTAATGCAAAGTAATCTATTAGTCTGCCTACTGTACTTATTTTAAGTTAGGGACTATGCAAAATGTAGATTGCAAAAAGGAGCTTCAAGTCATAAAATTCAGTAAATTTTCTTTTTTCGATTTGCTTTTGGTGCTCACTGACCCCAAGCAGTGAATGAAAGTAAGCAATTCTATTTCTCACCAGTTTTACTCATCTCAATGCAAAGTACTCCACAGACTCAGATAGTGACACAATCAAAATATATTTGTTTATGTTTGTCTATAATAAAGTCTATTTTGTCTTCATCTCCCTGGTGTTCTCCTATTGTTAAGAAATAGGGATATTTTCTCTCCCTACTCATACACGTCCTCTGTCTAGGGCTTACCTCATGCTATGGCTAGAATAAATGCTGACACATCATCATTTTCATTTCATAGTGGCTGGAAAACTGTAATTTTTTTCTTAGTTTTGTTACCTTTGAAACAGCTAGTTGATGAAAATGCCTATCTTCTTTCCATTACATTTTCTTTAACTGAAGCAGTTGTTGAATTTTTCTCTTGTAACTGAATGTTGACAGTGATACTTAATTGAGGTTAAATAACCACAGCTCATTTGAAATCTTCTATTCTCTGTAGTTCCAGACCTTAGATTTATTTGTACTTGATAAGGCTGCACACATGTAACTCTTTATTTATTCATTGGAAATTACAAAGCATAAACCAATAAATGCAAACATTCAAATTATTATCCATATTTTTAAAAAAGGAAATGTTAACTGCATTTAACAACATTTTGTAACTGCGTCTGACATTAAGATTTATTTAAGTAAAAGGTATGAACAACAAGCTTTTTTTGTAAAATGAAAGACTAACAAAGGGGACCACGGAGTCCTGAATGCTTGATAATCACAATTTAGTTCTTTTCTCTTAGTAGACCATTAAAATGTGTCACACGTGTGATATTCTTGTTTATTTAATCATGACAAAACATGATTTAGAGGGTAAAGTAACCCTTAACCCAGAAGTCTAACTGTCGCTGTTAAAATGATAATTTCCAGCATTAGTGTCTCTGATCAAAAATTGCAGATCCTTAAAGCCTGGCTGATTAGTAAGCCTGAAGAAATTCCATAGTACTATAAACATTTACATGACAGTAGTCTGTTTGTTATCTAAACAGTATTATATTTGCCTCTGCTAATAATAAATGTTTTATAAGAATTTAAAACTGTTAAACACACAAGGGGCGGTATTTATTAAGCCCGAAAAGACTCGACACAAGTCTTTTCGGGCTTAATTTGGGCAGTCCCGATTTCTACATTATGGAAATCGGTGTTTCTTGATTTCCATAATATGGAAATCGGGTATTTGTACCGATCCGTAG
>JAKJJM010168750.1:0-10164 GCA_021901965.1 Pipa carvalhoi
ATATGAGGCAGATCCAAAGGTCATAATCTTGAGTAGTTGCTGAGTATGCTAAATAGTATATTGTGTAGCTCACTGAAAATGCAGATGAGGAGGGTCTTTTGGTGTCATTTGTAACAGAGTGAACAGCCTTTTAACTCCTGCTTTGTCAAGGCCACCTCTATACAAAAGCAAGGGTCTGAAACATGAGGAATACTGTTTCTGCTGGTAAGTGAATCCTCAATATGAATGCAACCAAGAGTGCGCCAGTCATGGGTCCAACCCAATAAATCCAATGGTATTTCCAATAATTTGCCACCACTGTTGGACCTAAAGCACGAGCAGGGTTCATACAGCCGCCAGAGATATTTGCGTCAGCAATAATGCCAACAGCTAAACTGAATCCAGACAAACTTGGGGCCAACCAAATCCTTTTGGACTTTTCCATCATGGCTGTCACGCAAATTATGAGCACTAGGAAAAAGGTTGTGATGATTTCAATTGCAATGGCAGAGATGACATCACCTTTAGTAGCCACAGTTACAAATGCACCACCTGTTGTGGTTTTAAACTGTAATTCCTCTGTCAAAACCTTGGCCAGTATGGCTCCAAACCCCCCACTTTGCTGAAAAATCCAGTATGGAATCAAGTATGCAATGTGTAACTCTCCAAGTAGACAAGCAGCCAAGGACACCGCTGGGTTAAAGTAAGCGCCACTGATCTCTCCTAAGATAACACACAATTTTCCTAATGCTAATCTATTAAGCAGTGCTGATTGTAGGAGGCGTGTAGAGGGTTTATTATTGATGACAGACAGGCATCCAACCAGAACAAAGGCTGCAGTGCCCAGGAATTCTGCCAGGCAAGGCAGCACACATTTTTCTAAGAAGAAATTCATATTACAAATGTCATTGACCTTATCCTCTTCTTCTCCTCAGGATTCAATTTCCCTAGGTCTGGATCATTTATTTTTCCAACTTTTAAAGGTAAATTGAGGTTCCGAACCTCTGCTTCCTCCCTTGCATTTGCAAAAGCATGTCCAAATGAAAAAAAAAATACAGGGGGTGATAGGGCTGACATGATACCGGGGCGGCATTTTGGCCTGCAAACGCATAGGCATGCAGGAACGTTCCTAGGGGCAGGCACCGAGAGGGGGGGGGCACCATGGCTATCGTTATTGCTATTCGCCGACAACCCCCAACCCCCCCCGGCGGCACGTGTGGGGGCAGCATTTTGTCTGCTCCTAGGGGCGGGCGAGCTGAGCGGCAACCTCCGCTAGTACCCCCCCTCGGCCTTGTGTCCCAGCTCAGCTCTGTTAGTTGTGACCAGTGGCGTAGCGTGGTGGACGGTCCGCCCCCGGCGACATGCCCAGGGTAGCATTTTGGCCTGCAAAGGCAGGGGCGTGCAGGGACATTCCTAGGGGTGGCCGGGCGCCAAGGGAGTGGGGATTGGGGGCGCCATCGCTATTCTCCCCCGCTCCACCGCCCCTGGTAGCATGTGTGGTCTAATTGTATTTTTAAAATTGCAAGGGACCTATATCCTCATAATATTCTTATTCCTAATTGATTTCCGGTTTGTAACAGATTATTTGCCCACTCTGTTACCTTTTGTTGTGTCAAGTCAGAGAATTCTAAGCACTTGGCTGCATGTTCAGTGCTTTCCTATGTCTAAGAGGGGCTCTTTGCTTGATGGGTTCCCTATTTGGAATTCTGCCACATTTTAAAACATTTTTGTTTTGTTTTGGGTAGGTGGGAGGAGCAATAGTTTGTTTGTTGTTGGGTGGGTATTTTGGAAGTGGTTGATGTGGTGTTCGGGCAATTTTTTGTTAGATAGTTTGGGGAAATGGGTGTTGGGAAAAGTTAAGTATGTGGCTGTTTGGGAGTTTAGGGAAGTATTTGGTTGGGTTGGTGTTAAAAAAAAAAAAAAAAAGTATGTACATGTTTCTTGTTTATTTAGAACACATTCAATTTTAAAAAATGCTAGCTTTTGGTTAGCATACATTGCCTTAATCACAGGCAGTGCACACTATAATATAAGCAATGGTACTTATTTAAATAGATATAGGTGTGGTTTTCAGTTGCAATAGTAGTAAAAAAGTTAAAAGTAATAATTAAGGAAACTGTTATATGAGCCCTGTCTGCTATTATGTATATGCACTGCACTTTTTTAGGTATATTGTCTTTTTTTGGCTTGTAGGGACCCAAAATCATCACCCAGATACTCCAAGTATTTCTCTAATATAGGATTTTTACATTTTTGAGACTTTACCACCAAACACAAGACAAAATATAAGCCACATATGCCCCAAGACTTGTTATGTTATGCCTACAGACTATATTGCACTGTATTCGGCTAAGATAAGACCTGTGCAGCAGCTGTAACATTATATTTAGATGCAAGCTTTCATTTCTTTCATGCACTCAGTGGAGAATAGAATTTTAAAGTAGTTGGAGGATATGAAAAAAAAAGCAGTGATTTCTCTGTCAACTCTGCAGCAAGAAGCTAATTTCCTTTCTTGGGACCTGTGCCCACTGGCAACAGAGGAGGGGAAACAAGGTTTATACTTAGTGTTCAGCCTGGTTACCTGGACATATTTGTCACTGTATAAAATTTTCATAAGCTTGGGGTTCTGGTTCAAAAATAAAAGAAGTTGGTATACATGTCAGCCAAAGTCAGTGGAATTCAAGAATCTTTTACTTCTCCAGCTGTATTGTATTGTATTTATTCATTCATATAGCACTGATTTATTACTCAGAGCTTTACAGAGATTCATCATTCACTTCAGTCCCTGCCCCATGGAGCTTACAATCTAATTTCCCTATTCTCTATACAGTATTACACATAGTAGTATGTTTTTTTTTTGGATTGTGGGAGGAAACACACACATGTACAGGGGGGACATACAAACTCCATGCAGATGAGGTTCAGGGTGTTATTGAACATGAATTAGCTACAAAGTGGAATCAGACTCTCACAGAATGTTCTTTAAAGCTTATTGCCATAGTACTGGAATTTAAGCAGCAGTCATTATCTGACTTACAAAAGGATATAGAAGAGGCTCATGATACCTTGGTGAATAGTGAAACAAAGGATACTTTTATCTATTCAGTTAGCTAACTAAAGGTATCACCTTTACTTGACTTGTCTGCTTAGAGGATACTTTTAAAACACCAGATGAACAATTGGAGCAGATTATGAAAACATTTGAACAAATGATTATAAAGATCAACAGGATTATGATCTTTCTAGAGTTTACCAATAGAAAACCACCAAGGGTAGAACAATGATCCCTTTCAGACCAATTTTGAAATATAAGAAGCACAGCTCAGTAACTTTCAAATGGTATCAATGTAGATATTGATGTGTCTACCTCCTCTTCCCTTAATGGTTTGATCAAACTTGGCTCTTGGGGATCCTCTTTGCAGCAAGGATCAACGTGGAAACCAAAAGGCCAGAGAAAAATACCATACAAGGGCAAATATCATGTCGAGCAAAACCAAAAGGCCAAACAATGGGACCATATACTCTTTGCCATCCAAAGGGTCAGCTACCTCAGGTTCCCATGAGAGACAAGTGCCTTTAGTTCTCAATTTATCACACCGAACATTTACACTAGATGAATTGAAACTCTTGAAGAAAGGTTAAAAATTTGCACTAACTAAACACTTTGATCTTTTTAATACTATTGTTAATATTAACAAATATATACATATATTAACACTAAAGAAACACTTTTTAAGTGATAAAGATGATGTGGTTGAACTTGATATACTGATAACAACAAAGGGAAACAATTTGGATTCTCATTCTGATATTGAACTAGAAGCGAATTCTTTGCCTTTACAAGGTATTGAAACTTTATGTACTTTCAAAGATCATACATGCTTGAAACACTTAACTGATTTAACTGATTTAGCAATAGATTATGATTTGAAAGACAGATTGGAATCACAAAGTAACAAACTTGGTTGTCCATGACTACCCATTCGGAGTAGCTCTGATTTCTATCCTCTGCAAACAATATGGAGGCCACCATGCCTATCACATTTTCAGAGAATAATAGAAGAGGAACTAATAAAATTGAAGCAAAATCCTACTAATACTAATACTAGTTCTAATCTCACATTTAGAGTATGTACCATACTTAAGACTTTACAATCTGATCAGTCAGTTGTGTTTAAAGAGGTAGACAATTGTGGATGCCTAGTGATACTCAATCGTATAGATTACATTAATGAGGTCATGTGGTAATTACAGGATGACAAGACATTGTAAAATACCTTGTGATTCTTCTGTAGCATTTCAGGGTCAGTTGAGGGATCTTCATATGATAGTATATAACAAAGGTATTTTTGACATGCAAGAAGCTGAGAAATGATTTGTTTCCAATCCTTTTATACCTCTTTTACACCATTTGCTTAAAATACAAAAACATCCAGGGCCACCTATGGGCCATCTTATTGTTGGCAGAATTGGTTCACTTTCTAAGCCAGTGGATGGACATGATATTGCAACCTTTTATATTGGGCTTACCATACTATGGGCCTTATTGACTAAAGAGTGAATTCACCTGTAAAATTCACCTCACTACAAACTGAGCTTTATGGAACAAAGTTGCAATATCTTTATTCATAACTGTGGGAAGGTGTTTGGTTGGTTCCTGTATGTACTGTGTATTAATATCCTCATATTCCTCAGCTGTGGTGTCTAATTCTCCACCATCTTCCTCAACTTTTTCTAAATTTTCCCTCCAGCACAAGAAAAGTAAGTTCTTTCTCCAGATCCTTAATCACAACTTCTTCCTGATCTACATAAATAAAACAATATATTAGTAAGTGGGGAATGTGGCGGACACACCTGTATTGCGGACACGGCAACATCTGTTCAATCTTCTGCTTTACTCTCTCCTGATAATGTAGTAGTGGGCGAAAATTAATTAGAGGTCCCTCCAAGAGATGTCAAATGGCTCAATTCTTAGTAGACAAGGAAATAAATTGGTGGCATGGTCTTACTTTACAATCGATTTTTTCCGATCGAAATATTTCAATCAATATTTTTTGATTGGAAAAAAACAATCAAAAAGTATCTGTCAAGTACCCCTCTATGCCGAACTCGGCTCTGTGCGCGCCTCCTCTAGACGCACTTGTCACGCCATCCCTGCTCTTGTGCCTGCCGGCGGCACGCATGCGCATGACTTGCACGCTCCGACGCTGCGTGCCAGAGCGCTCCTGCTGTCTCCGGGCACAACAGAAGGTTTAAAAGCCTGGAAGCTTGGGCACTCAGTGCCTGAGCTTCCAGTTAACAGACTCCTTCCTTATTGTGTGCATTCATTGTTGTGTTTGCTTTAGCTTATCCTTATTTCTTTATTAAAGTCTACTAGTTCTCCCTATCTCCTGTGTTGCCAGCTTCCACATTGGGGGGGTGCATTCGAGGACCGCAACCTGGGGTTCTCCCGCAGCAAACCCCAGTACCTCCTTGCGGGGGTTAAAGGTGAAGACCAGGGGCCTCTTAGACTCCGCGCCTCGCAGCATTCCCAAGTCAAACCCCAAAGTGGTAAGGAGGATCCACCCTCTGTTCGTGACAGTATCAAATGATATTTTTCAATCGGGCACCATTTTTTTACAACAATAAAACTCGAGAAGTCGAAGAGGATTTTCTCGAGGTTTGTAAATTTTGCTCATGGACTTTTTAATAGACTTATAATAATACAATAGAAAGGGCTGATGAAAAAAACTTCAGTCTTGCAGAAACTACTTGCCTCTCAGAAATGTTTACTTTTTGCTGTTTAATAATGCATTTTAGAATGAAAAATATGGTGGTTGAGTGGGAAATTACAAAGGAGTGCATAAATGTTTTGTTTTAGACACATTCTTGCAGTGCTCCATAATAAATATGGTAGAGCTTGGCAATGGCTTTAATACAAGGTGTTCACGAGTGGAAAATTTAAATGTAATTTCAAGCAGTGAGCCTAAATGGTGGGCTAAAATGTGGAAACCTTGGTGTTAAATTAAATTTCATGAATTAGGGAAGAAAAGTTCAAAATTATGAATTTAGTGTTTAATACAATTCCAGTCATGCTTGAATAATCCTTGGTCTGCTTCCAGTGTATTGAGTATATACTCTGTTACACTTTGGGGGTTATTAACAAAAGTCCTAATTGTCACGTAAAGGTGTGAATTCACCACTTCCCCATATTTGGATATTCAACAAACTCTGCGATGTGGCGAATTTGCTCAATACACAATAGATGACTACTGATGCAGTTGCAAATTTGCAATGGGAATACTAATGCGGTTGTGAATTTACTAAGGGAATCCTCTGTTTAGTCAATAAGGACTAGAGAATCAGAGCGTAGCCACCCAAAGTGATGAGAATTCACTTCAATAGTAAAATTCTCACTTTGATCAATAACCCCTTTTGTCTCTCTCACTCCCTCCCTCACTATAAATATATATATGTATACATAAATGGTTCTCTGTTTGCTCTGTGTATATAAATGTATATAGATTCCAGTAATCTAAACCAACACAAATACACATTTGATGCACATATATGCAAAAATACTGCCTGTGTTTTTCCTTTTTAGGAACCAAGTGACTGAGTGAAATACATTAGTAGCAAAATTAGTTTACAAAATTACAAGACAAATATGCTCTTAATGAACACAGAGAAAAAGGGAATTATTTTTCAGTACACAGAGACATTTTCTGAATATTTATATACCCTTGGGTATATTTATAATTATAACAACATGCAGTGTTGCTTTCTTTTCAATTACGTTCCAAGGTCAGAAGGTACTGACTTTTTCTCTACATTTTCAGTTTTGTTTACTTTTTAATGATTTATTTTTAGAAAGAAAAACATGAAAGCAATGGCAACAATAGAGTTTATAATCTTGGATTCAAAGACCTCATTTTTAAAAAATGATCCCTGTGAGTTTATTAATCAATAATGTTTACAGTAATAGTATCTAAGTACAGTGGGGGAGGTTTTTTGATCTGTAAAATTTTGGGATGGCGTTCCATCAGACAAAAATATTTTTTAGCAATATCCATTCAGACTTCTGACGATATTTCAGATCATTATGCCTCTCTATGAACTCATCACTATATATATACAAACAGTTCAAACAGGCTGGAAGCAGCAATACTAAAAGGGTAACCCACAATACTAACATAACACCAATAAAAAAATCCAATATTGCCACGAAAGCACGTGACAAAAATGGGGTGCTGCTTTGGAATAAAAGCAAAACACAAAAAGAAACAGACATTCCCAGTAAGGTACACACCAAATAGAAATAAATACAAAGGTTAAAGAAAACAGAAAGGCCACTGCCAGATGTAATAATGTAGTTACATTTTTTAGGAAAAAATAAAAAGAGGGATGTAAAAAAAAAAACCTTGAGTTAAGGAAACATATCCCTAAAATGAATTAAGATGCATTACTTTAGTAAGAAGAAATGGCCAAAATGAGTGAAAAACAACAGTTGCCATGGTGTACTTTTTGATCTGTTGCCTGATATTGGTACTCTATAAAAACTATTTCAGGTCTGTGGATATGCACTGTTGGCAGAAGCAGGGCACATTGTTGGGGGCTGCTGTTGTCCCCTACTTTGACAATATATTTGTCAGTATTTTGGAATGAATCTTTTTACTGCAGCCGGATGCTGTCATATTTATGCTTGGCAGGTGATTTATTTATTTTCTGGAAGGGACCCATACAGTACTTTAAGGAAATTATTTTGTAGGCCAACACTAGACGTTTCTGACACACACCTTTATATATCCCCATATACAGTGCCCATTGTGCATCATACTTATTCCTAGTTAAAAAAGCAATTTGGCCTTAAAAAAATCCTAAATCAAATGTCCAGTGTTCATCATATATATTTCCAACGAGCAATGCTAGTCCTACTTAGTTACAGTGTAAAAGTCCATAAGACATTCCCAGACACAGTGCCCATGCCTTGGTGGAGATTTCTCAGTGCTGTAGGAAAAATTAAACCCTTTTTACACTTATGGATTTTCCAGCTTGTAACTTGCCTTTGGCCACCAATATCATTAGCTTAGCCTACCCAAGCCTTCATTAAATTTCTTTGTTTATAAATTGGTTTTAGGACTTTAGCCTTTACAAAGCATGATGACTTCTTGCATATCTGTTTTATTAAAATATTATATTGCTTTATATTTCCTTCTAGTATTAACCACACTATCTATGGGTAGAGTATAGTAATATGATAGGGACACATCTTTTTGTCACAGAAAATCTCCTTGATGAACCTGAGTAATGAGTACAACAAGATTAAAAAGAATTAGCAAATAAACCAACAATATGTAGAATGACATCTTTATTTAATCTAATGTATTAAGTCAAAAAAGAGTAAAATGCTGCATGTCTGCACTTCAATACCCATTGAGATATTTATCAAGGCTACAGTACCAATATGAGGGTAGGAAATTGGAACTAGAATCTAACCAATTGTCAGTACACATATACATATTCATTAAACGCAATTAAAAAGTGCACCTCATCAGTGCACACATGAATATTCATTATATGCAGTTATCAGTGTGCTTTGACTGGCATCTCCTGACATTGTGAAGGCTTTTTCTAATAACACACAAGTACTCCCACATTTAACACATTAAATGATATCCACTGACTCCATGAATGCAAATTCTAATACTGTATATACAGTACGAATATGTCTATACTGTACATAGAAAGTAAAATAAAGACAGGACATTATGGCATACCATTTATGGAGACAGGAATATTGATTACTTCTTAATCTGACAACTAATGCTAAAATAATTCAGATCTGTTTGCAGATTTATAACAGAGTAACCATTGCTGGTTTCAGCTGTGAGGCCATGTTTGAGATTCTGACATATGTATCTGCCCAAGTGGCCCAGTGGTAATTAGATGGGCAAATAACTGCTGTTCACTGGATTGTTCCTTATAATGCTCTACCAGTGATAACAACCCTTGGTGTTTGGGCTGATATCTCAATGTGAAATGTTAATAAAACCTCAGCAACTAACTGTAGGGCATTTTGATTATCCCAACACTAGATGTGCATTTTATCCTGAAGTTAAAGGGTATGTAAACCCTGTTTATAAAGAAAGCCCCATTCACCTATTGTCAAGCAATATAACGATTAAGAAACTCCTGACTCACCTCTTAATTCAGCAGAGCTCAATATCCCCCTGTAACTGCTTTGTCCCTGTGAATGAGTTCCCTGCTGTGTGTAGCCACGCCCCCTCCTTTCCTTGACTTCTCTCTCCACAGCTGACCACAGAGGCAGTCGAGCAGCTTTCATCTTCACATGCTCAGGGATAGGAACAGGATTTTTATTTAAGGAGAAGGGAAAGGGATTCCACACTCTCTGAATAGTTCCATGATGTCACTCTGGAGGCGTGGCTTATCGGCACTATACAGGAAGAGCCTATACACAGAATGGCTGTGGGAGCAGGGCTGTTTAAACAAGATTCAAACACTACTGATACCAAAATCATTTTTAGATTTTAATGTTTAAGTTGGCTTTCTATATGTATACATGGCATATATAAATAATGTTTTATTCATACTTTTCAGAGACGAGTTGAGTATAAGTGATAGTTTTTATTGGCTAACTGAGTAGGTGGTAAATGCAAGCTTTCGAGACTACTTAGGTCTCTCCTTCAGGCATGGCATGGAACAAAAAACTTAAGAATGACAAATTTATACAGAAACTGGTACAACATAGTAAAATGTTATCAGTTTGACATCCTGACCTCAAAAAAATCGCAGACTGGACCAAAGCAATAAAATGTAATCAATATAACATCAAAGATAAAAAGCAACAAAATGGTGCCATACAGTGAGATATTATCAGTGAAACAACAGTGCAAAAATACAAAGTCACAAATTGATACAGATGTTATCTGTTTGACACCCATTTGGAATGTTATTTAAATGTGGATTACAGTAAGGCAATAAAAATCCATCAAATTGCAGATATGGGACATGGTGTGAGAAAGTGTTAGTTGATGGAGCCTTTAGTCCATATGTGTGAAGTGTGGGACCATTAGAGACTCTCAGGGCAGTATTTAGTAAAGTCGGAAAGACCGGTACCGGTCTTTCCGACTTTACTGCGGTCCCGATTTCCAGATTATGGAAATCGGTATTTTTCGATTTCCATAA
>JAKJJM010168839.1:0-12966 GCA_021901965.1 Pipa carvalhoi
GAACGCTGTAGTATTATATTATGAGTAGAGAGATGAGTACTGTAGTATTATGAGTAGAGGGATGAGTACTGTAGTATTATATGAGTAGAGGGATGAGTGCTGTAATATTATATGAGTAGAGGGATGAGCACTGTAGTATTATATAATTAGAGGGATGAATACTGTAGTATTATATGAGTAGAGGGATGAGTACTGTAGTATTATGAGTAGAGGGATGAGTGCTGTAGTATTATATGATTAGAGGGATGAGTGCTGTAGTATTATATGATTAGAGGGATGAGTGCTGTAGTATTACACGAGTAGAGGGATGAGCGCTGTAGTATTATGATACTTTATTTGGACTAACAGTTCATTGTTTAAGACAAGCTTTCAAGAGATATTCCCTCTTCATCAGGTCATAACAGTGCTGCCCTGTTAGTCCAAATAAAGTATCAGATAATACTACAGCGCTCGTCCCTCTACTCAGATAATACTACCGCGCTCGTCCCTCTACTCAGATAATACTACAGTACACATCTTTCTAATTATTCAACAGGACTAATAAACCATTTTTGAATAGCATTAAAGTAAATCAGTTTTTGGCAATTTGCTTTAGTAAGCAGGATGCAGTGTTTTAAGGCACAAACAAAACATTATTGTTGTGAAAATAGACTCTGCTTGGGGGATGTTCAGAGGAATGTATCACTGGAGCAATCATTTACTGAGATCTAGTAACCCGTGGTAAGCAGACAAAAGTTAGCAAAAACTGGTGTAGGAAGCTACAATAATGAAAGTCGACATCCTATTGGCTGCTTTGGTAACTAGACCATGACTGTGTTTGCACCAGTAAATACATTAACCCCCTGGTATATAGCAATTTCTTGTCCCAAACCATTTGAGAAAATTAGCAAAATCTCCAACTGTGACAGAGACCTTAGAACTGATTAAAGCATGATGTGACACAGGCAATTTAAACTGAAGTATTGTGACGATTCATTGAACATTAATAAGAATGAATCCCAATTTCACATATAGGTATGTGTACGCCAGTCTAATATTGTTAATAACTCTGGGTACATTTGTATTATCCAGACTATCCAGCAGCAGCAGCATTGTTTCAGGGGCTGAAGTGGGCAAGCCAAGACTGGAAGAGATCCTTAACATCAGGATTTTGAGGGGTACCCCAAAGACAAAAGAAAATTATAACATTGGTTCACCAAATTAGATAACAGTGCAATTTGGGGAGACTAAGGCGTAGGTACTAATGATTATGACTGGATACAATTCTATGGTTAAAGGAGAACTAAATATTTGGATACAATTCTATGGTTAAAGGAGAACTAAATGTTTGCATATAATTCTATGATTAAAGGAGAACTGAATGGTTGGATATAATTCTATGATTAAAGAATAATTAAAGTGCTTTCCAAATTAAGGGTGAGGGAAACTATGGAGTATAAATGTACATTACGAAGTACATCTTTGTCGTCCCCCCATGCCTCCTCCTCCTTGTTCCAGTTGCTCTTTATTCTGTGACATTGTGAACCAGATACATTTCATCTTCTCTGTTCACGCCAGTGCACCATGCACTATGCACTTACATCAACAGTGAAAGGAAGGGGGCAGTGCTGCGTCTTAATCATCATATTGGAATCAGTAGGATGGATCCTGTTTGTTCTTTACTGATTGCAGCCATGCTGTTAAACAGACCCCACCCCGCCTCATTGTGTTCTACGTGCGAGTGGTGGGGGGGTCGGCTTGGGGGTAAGTTTACTTAGACTGGATCATCATATTGGAATCGGTAGGATGAAGAGCGGCTGGAGCAAGAAAGAGGGGGCAGCAGGGGACAAAAAACATTGATTGGTAAGTATATGTATCCTTTCCAGGATCCCACACCCCCAAATTGAAAAGCAATTTAGTTCTCCTTTAAGAAAAAAAAGTTTAACCGGGGGTGTAATTGTTTGATCTGGCAAATTATATTCTGGTAGTGGCCCAGTAACGTCTACATATGCCACTGTGCCTATATCAAGCCTGGATAATGGAAATGTATTTTTATTTTCTTTAAATGATTATTAACATTAACACTTTAAAAAAAGGTGCAAGTTGCGTTTGGAAAGAATTCTTGTCACATATGAACTGCATATCATATTACAACAGCCCATTTTATTAAAAATAAAAGCAGGAGATCTTATTTATGGTATGCTGGAAAACAGGACAAAATGGGGGAGTGTCTCAACAAATGCAAAGTTTGCCTTAATCCTCAGAGGAACCTAATGTACCATGGCTTTGATCACCTGGATAAACTATGCTCTTGTTGATACATTACACCCAAGCTCTTTTCATTTTGCTGGTTTAATACATGGAAGTCTCTGGTTTAGTACATCTTCCCCAGTGCATTATGGACAAACGCTACCATTCACAGCACTCCCCGCTCATTAAAGCTGAATCATTCCTTACACAATGCATTTAAAGTTACAAACAATATCTAATCTCTGCCACTGATCAGTTGCTAGTGCACATGCTTTAATAACCAAGCGCTTTCCCCAGCACCCTTATTTATTGTGGCGAATACCCATATTATTGAAATCAAGCTTATGGAAATCCCAGCTTTAAGGTTAACTTTAATTAAAAAATAAAATTGCATAGATTATATTTCTTATTTTCTTAAATCTGAGATGATTTTTTTTTTTTTTGCTTTCTTCAGAGACATGCAAAAAGCTTTTGTGAGGGATGCTGGAGTTTTAAAAAGTAGAGAAATTAAAGAAGACAAAAAAAAATAGGTCTAGTGCAGTATACACACGTTATATAACAAGCTGGAAATCTTTTTACTCTCTTGTCCGTGACCTTATATCTTATCAAGCCCTGTGAGGTCATAATCTCGAATGGAAAGATCCTTTAGCCATTTAGGAAGAAGAGAGATTTGGGAACAGACAAGAATCACAAATGAAAATGTAAACATTTAGCATATAATATGATATTTCTCATATAGCACATTTCCTTTACTAAAAGACCAGTAATAGCCAAAAAAAATATATAAATTCCCATTTGAATTGGCATGACAGTTATTTAAACAACCCACTTGAAAAAAATGCTGTCTTTGAAATTGAATTCATGAATTTTATTGCTTCCTGTTTGTTCTTTACTGATTGCAGCCATGCTGTTAAACAGACCCCACCCCGCCTCATTGTGTTCTATGTGCGAGCGGGGGTGGGGGGATCGGCTTGGGTGTAAGACCCGGAGGAGCAGAGAAGAGCCGTCGCGCTAAACTTACATCATCAGTGTGGAGAGGCATCGCTGGAGGAAAGTGAGTAGGAATTGGCTCGCGAGCCAGATGTGGCCATCAAAAGAGCCATATCTGGCTCGCGAGCCATAGGTTCCTGACCCCTGCTTTAGATAATACATATTCAGGGAGTGCACCCCAAAACCCAGTTTTTAAAGATAAATCCTAAATATCATACTTTATAGATACAATGTAGACATTCTAGAGGCACAGATTGACTATACAGTAACTATAAATGCTTTTGAGGCATTTTAATTTTTCGCTGTTAATTTTCTTTTAAGGCATGGTTTGGCCAAACTCCCTATGCTAGCTGAATGTGTTTAGGAAAAAAAACTAATTTTCGCTAAACCACAAAATCAATGTGGCATCAGTGTGTCCCGACTAAAAGATCCAACTGCTTTTACAGGCAATTCAACCAAAAAACAATTCTCATAAAACTGCATGTATTAAACAGAGCATGTGTTTAGTAATAGAGATCGTACATATTCCCCCGAAAAATCTGACCACCCTATAAGATCTGCATGAGACCAGATATTGGTTTTGTTACACTCCGATATGTAAAAAGAGAGATATCAATGTCAGTATAAAAATATGATTAATATAATACAGCCTGCTTTATCAATAAATAGTCTTTCAGTCCGTCCCTTCTACAAATAATGTAGAAATGGAAAAGGCAGAGAAATGGGATAGCTAAGTAATGCACCATGGGTAATAATCAGTAATGAATATTTATAGATGCAGTTGTATGATAGTAAATTTACTGTATGACTTATAAACAGTGTTCTTCAGTAAACTATAGTGAATCATTTTTTATACTGGAAATATAGCATTTGCACAGACCTCCATAGCATGGAGGTCTGATTAAAGAAATACATCATTAGATTTATAATGTTTTTAGTCTTTCAGCAGTAATTTAAAGAAGAACTGAAGTCTAATAAATCACATTTGTTCATTTAGGCTACATTCCAGCAACATAATAAACCCACAATCTTCCCCTTCCTAGTTAACATCTTATTATCTCTGCTTCTTCTACACGCATTATTGTATTAGTACAAGGCAGCAACTGTAACAATTTAGTTCCACCCCCTGCAGAGAAAACTACTGCCCTGGGCAAATTCTTCGTACAGAGCATGTGTGAAACCAATGGTGTGTGTACTGACTTTGGCAGTTAGAATGACAGGAGGAATACAGAATAAATGCTCTTGTATACCCTTCCTTATTGTACAACTATAGCACAGAGGTTACGGTTTATGTTTTGCACGTGGAACGTTGTTGGTTCAAATACAGATTTTCATGTATTTTTTTTTAAATTGCTAAATAAGGTGGTACCTTTATTTCGTGAATACAGTGAAGTGATTTTGTTAAGAAATAAAGGATTTAATAAGCTCATAAAACTAATTAAAAAAACAAAAAACAAAATCGGGACTTGATCCAACAATCTTCTATATATAAAAACATAGCACTTAACCACTATGTTATACTACCACAAGTGAAAAGCATTTGCAAAAGTAATTATTTTTACTATTACAAGCTACTCCTAAAGCTGCAAGAGTTTGCCTTTAATGTACCATGTGATTCCCCAACCAATCAAACAATATGTGTAATGACATGTCAGAGTTCATTAGCATATTTATGAGGATCCAACATGGCGGCTGTGAGATACCATAGCACCAGCACTTCTATAAGATAAGCGCTACAGCCCAAATGTACTGATCTGCTCTTACATATTATAGCGGTTTAACCTGGCAAACCCTGTACTTTTAGCGCATCGGTTATGGTTAGGGGACCTTAGTTTTTCTTTAAATGTCAGAAAACCTGGTGTAGTTTTATCATTTCTGACATGGGAATGTGGTTTCCAAAGCGCTTTTCATAGCAATGCTGGAGAGTTGGGATTTGCAGCCACTGCCTATTCAGTTTCTGCGGACTACATCTCCCAGCATTCATAGCCAGACATGTAATGAGAAAATACAGCTTCCGGGCATAAGACTGACTGTTGGCAGATGTGCCCATTTAAGTGGGTTTTAGATCAGAAGGTAAATGGGAATTTCTCTCCTTTTTTCACAGGCAAAAATAATTCTACACTTCATACAGCAGTCAGGTGAATGTACCTTTAATATAACTGTCCACTTATCTACTTCCTGGTTACAGCAGCACACAGTGGGATCTCATATTGTATTAACTGTTACACCAGGAAACTAGTGCATTTCCCTTTAAGGCAAAATAGTGAAGTGTAGTATAAATAATATAAGCTTGCCCCCGGGTCATGTTACCCCCAAATTGGCAGGTCCCCAGTCCCTTTAGCAATATTAAAATAACCTACCTTAATGGTGGTAAGTGAACCATCTTATCCAAGCCTACATACGCTATACAACCTGTTCAGCTTCACTAGTGCATTACCCCTGCTGGCTTTTTAAAAGTGTTTAATGTATTTTTTTTTATCCAATTGAAGAAGGGTCATTCCTTCCACTGTATTTGAAATCCAATATTGGAGAACACATGCTGTGTATTATAGGAACACTCCAATAGTATACCATAATATATAGGGTGTGCGCTCCAATACAGTGGACGAAATGACCCTCCTTCAATTGGATAAACACTCCCTCCCCCCACATGGGCATCTTGCAAAATGTCAGCTGTGATACTAGTGTATCTGGATAGACTGTATAGATAGTGCATGTAGGCTTGGTTAAGTCAATAATAAGATAGTTCACTTACCACTACTGAGGCAAAGTTATTTATAGTATTGCTAAAATGACTAGGGACTTGCCATTGTGGACTACCTTGCTTATCATATTATTTATACTATGTAACTAAACCTTACATTTTTGATTACAAGGAAACTACACTATTGTCTTTGGATCTTGTTTATAACAGAGTCAAACCTAGTTTCATTGCAATGATATTGCATAATATACAGGGTGTCCTCTCCAATATGGTTCTTTAAATTCTAGAACCGCTTTTATCCCTTACATTTAGGGGGTATTGAAATTCATTTGTTTCCTTTTAATGAAGCAATATCATGGAGGGGCAAGCCAACAAACGGCCCATTTATTAGAACCAGCATTACAAACTATACCAATAACCCCAATTTATTATCAGCAAATCATCAGATAAGCCACTGTTCTCTTCCCTACTTACTAATCCTGAAACAAACTTACAGAATCTTGTTAGAGCTTCTAGACCAGTGGCCACCAACCTTTTCTGGATCGGGGACCGGTTCCCCGACCCAGAAAAAGTTTTACGGACCGCTGGGAGGGTGGGTAGGGCCAAATGCGCACTGATGGCCGCATGACGGTGACGCGCTTTGTGTGCGCGTGTAACCATCAGGCTGCCCGGTGTCGAGGGGCCCGCGCACCGGCATTTGGGGACCTCTGTTCTAGATGACATCCTTCCCATAACTGACTGCTAGATCTGCTCGGGATGATGCTAAAAAAAAAATAGATTGTAGCCTTTGTCCCAAGCCCATAATCACAAGGTGGATTGTGCTTGCGTGATCTATTTAGCCATTGATTAAAGAGATCAAGGTGGATTGCTTTTAATCAATCATCACCCATACATTGAAGATTGTTAGACAATTTGTTTAAAAAGATTGGATGGATCCTTGTTAAATACATTTTCATGTATAGCCAGCATATTATGGGAGACTAGAATCATCCCCAGGCCTGCCATGACAATTAAAAAATAACTGACCTGTTTTATCATTGCAACACTTGTAACTTATTGTCTATTTAGAACCCCAAAAACATGCACTTCCTTATCAGCAGCATTGCCTCTGCTCTCCAGAAACTTACTGCCCCCGTGCATTGATCTAGCTCAGTAGCAGTCACATAAGGTGCCACACAACCAAAGATTCCTTTTTATTTCAGCCTCTAATTTGTTTGGCTATTTGTGAGTTTGCCCCTCTATGATCCTAAAACTTGCTGTCGCATGGTGGAGACTAGCAACCAAAATGATAATGGAAACCAGGTCAAATAATTAACAAAAAAAGTACTCGATGTACGCAGTCTACCTTGGTATTCTGTGGGCATCTTTGTAGGCAGTAATCTTTGTGACAACTGCTCTTCAAGATACATCACAAAAACACGTGGCAATGTATTTATTAGATAACACTCGATATTGGGTAAACAGGGAACCCCCTTAGACCAAACTTCACCTATTTTTGTGTGCTGATTGTCCTGGGAGAAGGTGGGATTGCTAGATCTGGATTGTACCAGATGAACAAATGAAAGATTTTTTTTTTAACTTTCAAATTGGATAGAAATGGTTGGATTTACAGGGTAATTGCCAGCGCATATAAGATCAGCCAAGCTGTTTTGATAAGCTTAGTGGGCTCTTTTGATGAAAAACAACAGTTTCTGTTAAAAAAACAAAAACACCTTTGAACAAATAATTTTAAATAACTTAAAGGGACACTACAGCTAGTAAATAAAGAGCTTTCTATTAGCCACCTAATATTAAGTACAAGTGTTAAAATGACAAATATAGGCTTACTGATTTTGCACCAGTTCCCCTCCCAGCAAAGGTTTGACGGACCAGGGGTGGGGGTGGGGGTGGGAAGGGCAATGCGTGTTGCTGGTCACATGATGATGACGCGCTTCCTATGCGTGCATCACCACCGTGTGGCCCAGTACCAAGGGGCTTGCAGACCAGTGGTTGGGGACCTGCTTTAGAAAATGTAGTGTATGGCAGCTCTGAGCGATTGAAAGACTGGAGAAAAGCAGCCTAACAGTTTAGAGTAACAGACTACACAGAATTAACAGGAGGAGGGGCTAGGATTAGCTGGTAGCCTCTGCTCCAAGTGCTTGTATTTAACTGTACTACTATACTTATTCTGCAAAATAGCTTAAACCTGTCATTTTAACACTTCTTGTACTTGAAACTATGCAGTCAATCAATACAAAGCACTTTTGTATGTTGTTGATAGTCAACAAAACAACATACATTGTTTTAAAAGGCACAAAACATAAAGAAAAATTCTCCTTTAGTAAAATAGTTTTCGGCTTCACTTAATTCTTCCTCATTGAACGGAATCAATCTTGCTGTCAGTGTGACAGAAAATAGGAGTCCCAAAAATATTCCTTGTCCAAGACCCATTCTGTTCCATGAGTGAATGAACTAGTAAAATGGCACTAAAAAAATGAAATATGATAGAACTATAAGAAAAAACAAGCCTGGTCACCACTCAGGGTAACAACTACCAGGATGTCACCATCTCTCCCAAATCTCTGCCACCCATGTGCTCTCTGACCTTTCCCTCCCGAAATATTTCTGTGTGGGATTAAACATTGGCGGCAGACAGGAGGTCCTGATTCCTGGCACCTGCCTCCAAAAACTTGGCTGAATACAAATACAACTATTGGTAAAAATAAATTCATTTTCCATCCACTACAGCATCTACAGCTTTCTGTTTAATCTCATATTTCCTGTCAGTTTACCTTTAATCTTGTAACAGTTTGCCTGTATAAATCTACTATGCTCATTACAGTCCTCTCTGCTGTTAGACCAGTGGTTCTCAATCTTTTTATTGCCGCGACCCCTTTAGTACAGTTCCCTGTGATTTGGTGACCCCCGTTCATTAATTGTTATTGGGCGACCCCAATTCAAACCCTACATTTCCAATGGTCTTAGGTGTGACCCCTGGTAAATCGTTATTCAAACCCCGATGGGGTCCCGACCCACAGGTTGAGAACGACCGTGTCAGAGTAAAGCACGCTCCCCATTTCTGCTAGAGACAAACACACCACTGTTGAGTTTGCGAAGGGTAAAATAAACATGGCCTCAAGGCAGTAAAGTATTCTGATAAAAAACGGACATTTAATTAACACTGTTTTTTTGACACTTGATTGGCTAAACTAAAATGAATGCCTGTCCCTCTGGAGGGGGTCACATGATTACTGCTCAAAAAATAACTGGTTCCTTTGCTCACACCCAAGTAAACCAATATGTCAACGGCAACAAAACCAAAGCCTTTTTCTTAAAGGACCAGTAACACCAACAAAATAAAAATTTCCATTCAGATTAGCATGGCTTTTAATTCAATACAGCAGTTCTAAAACTTTGAAGTTGCATTTTTTTTTTTATTTCTTACTGTCTGTTTTTATCTTTACTGATAGCAGCCATGTTGTTAAACAGATCTCACCTAACTTTATTGTTTTTTTTGATGGAGCTTTAGATAATACATATTTGGGAAGTGTGCCTGAAACCCCAATTGTTAAAACTAAATATCTAATTTTCTAGACACAATTTACAATTTCTGGATGCACGGATTGAATATAAAGCAAGTATAAATGCATTTCAGGCATTTTAATTTTTTTGGTGTTACTGTTCTTTTTAAAGCTTTTTATTCCCCCTGAAAGGAAACATTAAACTGGTGATGGAATGGGGCTTGGTGAGGATTTCCTAAGAGACGAAACATTTAGCACAGGAAACTCATCTGTGACTTGACCTAACTCCACAGCCTCAGAGGCCTGCAATAAGGCACTGCAGGGGACAGTTTGATATCAACAAATAGCGCTTAATACGCACAAAACCTCCTAAACCTTCTCCTTTCTGTAAAGCTTGCTTTTTGTATTATTCATAGTTTATTTCTAAATGAACCAGTGGAGAATAGCCACATTAGGCCACTGTATAGAGACACCCACACATGGTAACCTCACGCAGTTGGCATATTTGTATTGGACTATAAAAGATCTCTCGCACACACCCACACACCACAATCACTAGCTCAGTGTGTGTATGTAACTTCCCATGATACCAAAGCAACAGGTAAATTCCATTCCAGCTAAAGGTAAATAGCTATTCTGGGTAGCATCATACAGGTCAACAGACCCAGCCATACGAAGGACGGAAGTTTAAAGAAATGATGGTTTTCATTATAAAATTCCTTCTGTCCTTACAGTGAAACATTTGTAACCAGCAGACTGTACCAGGATATTGTTTGCATGATCTGGCCAGTATACCCAATTCTAACACTGCACCTGGAGAAGTAGACCTTCCTTCTGACAAAAAACCTCCAGCAGTGCTTGTGTGCCCTTATTCTGCAGCAGAAAAAGCACGCCTACTGTTTATGGGTCTTGCCTGGATCCTCCCCATCTTCCATAGGTCGGTCTTCTGAAATCCCATTTAGTTGGGACTTACCCGGGACTGTACCATCAGAAGAGGGGACTGCCGCTGTTGCTCCTCTAGGTTGCGTTGATACGGGTGCACCTACACCATTGCCCCCCACCTGTCCCTCACCTTTGCCAAAGTTAAAGAGCTTGCCCGGGTGAAAGGGCTTTGTTGGAGAATGGGCCCTCTCCTGTGAAGACTCTCTCTTTGTTTCAGGAGATTTTAGAAACTTGAAGCTCAGAAAACTGGGAATTTTGGTGTCTCCCGCTGGTGGGGACTGTGGAGATTTGGCATTGGTCCCTGAAAGGAACTTACTTTGCAGGGGGATGATCTGTTTAAGTTTCATCACATTATTGCTGGCCAAAAGGGAGCTAGGCCTCTTCGGCTTATCATGGCTGCTCCCTCCAGGGGTGCCACATTGCTTGGTTTTGCCAGAGTTCTTTTCATGGCTTTGTGAATCCTGTCCGGAGTTTTTACCGTCTTCCCCTCCCCGAGATTCTCGCTCCTTGCGGGCATGGTAATCTGCATGACGCTGCCTCTCCTCCTCCTCTCGCTTCCTGCGCTGTTGCTGTTGGTAACGATGCTGAGCTTGTCTCTCATGTTTCTGCAGAGAAGAAAGGAAACAGGATTGGTAATTTTACAACTACGTAATCTATTTTTGAGCTAAAATACATCCATATCTGTAATAGTATCTGTAACAGTGTAAGCATTCCCTGTTCGGTGGCATCCATAATGGAATCACAGCTGGTGGCTAAGACAACACTGTGACAGCTCTGTGAAATTCTCACTCACACCCAAGTAGGATAATTAAAATATAATAATCTTTATTAAGTACATTAAAATGGCTAAAAGTGAAGCCAACACACACATAGGGGAACTTCATCAACATGGTCCAACTTTACAACAGTCTAGTAAACCATAGCAACCAATCAGAAGTTACCTTTTATAATTTTACTTCCCCTATACCAGTGAATGCTAGCAGCTGATTGGTTGCTGTGGGTTACAAGACCTCTAGAAAGATTGTCCTTGTTGATAAATTCACCTGACAGTATCAAAAGTTAAAAATGCTTTGCTGAGACCACTTATCTACGTGGAAACAGAACAAATAAAATGCAAACAGTAAACGGAAATAGGGAAAACTCCCAAATGGCTGGATTACGCGTAAAAGGTAACTCAGAAACGTGTCCCAGAGTGGCTCGGCCACTGTGGGAAAGGATCTAAAACAAGCAACAAAATAAAGCCTACCCATAAATGGTTCAGACCATCAACTACTTGTTGCAAAGGTCAAACTCTGTTTCAAAACCATCAAAAGACCACCCGCAACATGACATTTTGACACCAGTAACATCCCTGCACAATACGCAGATAAAAATTAGATTTGAACCATTCAACATGACAGAAAAAGCCCCAGATGAATTATGGGAAAAAATGAGATTGATTATAATGGCAAAACAATGCATCCCATACAAAAAGACAGCAAGAAGACCACAGTGGCTCTCAGATGTGACAATCAAAATCGCCATCAAATGCCACTGGCAAAAGCAACAAATTCAGATTGCTAAATGCAGAAGCGAGACGACATAAGGAGCATTACTGGAATGAACCATGCAAAAAATTGGAAAATGCAAACAAGCAAGGTCACACCCATGTGAAGCAGAGTCAAGGGCACCATTCGCACCCTGCAAAGCAGCGACAATCAAAGATCGGAATGGCAAACTACTAAAGGGGAAGACCAAATTATACAAAGGTGGTAAAAATACACAGAAGAAGTTTATGAAAATAAGCAACCAAGTCAATCAGCTGACCAGAGAGACCTAATCCCGGAATGTCTGAAGCAAATGGGCACCCCAGAGCATGTGGAAGAACTGATCAGATCGCTCTATGTTAATCAGGAAGCCACAGTCAGGACACCATTTGGCAACACAGACCGGATTAAGATCAAGAAAGGCATTCGACAAGGCTGTACTCTATCACTGGTCCTGTTCCGACTGTAATGCAAGGAATGGCAAATATATGGAAGAGCAACGATATTAGCATCACAACAAAGATCCGTATGGTCAATGCAATTGTTTTCCCGATCTCCACATATGCATGTGAAAGCTGGACAATCAAGAAGGCAGATAGAAGAAAAATTGCCGCCTTCGAACTATGGTGTTGGAGATGAATGATGCACACACCATGGACATCAATGGTCACAAACAAGACGATCCTAGAGAATGTCAAACCAAAAATATCGCTAGAGGGTAAATTCACCAAGCAACGGCTCTCATACTTTGTACACCTCACACAAGCGATTTCTTAACATTAATGCTCAGTGTAGTCAGTGGGACAAGAAGAGGACGCCAAATAACAAGCTGGATAGACACAATCAAGGCTGACATAAATATGCCCATGAAAGAACTGAAAGAAACGATCAAAGATAGGAAAATGTGGAGAACGATGATCCATAAAATGACTCTAAGGGCGAAAGTTATTAAGAGCGCAAAGACTCGATTGAGTCTTTGCGGTCTTAATCGCGCGAGATCTCGATTGCGCTCCTCCGCAATCGAGATCTTTCGCCCAAAAGTTTTTAGCCATAGGACTTATGGCTACTTTTGGGC
>JAKJJM010168909.1:0-20631 GCA_021901965.1 Pipa carvalhoi
TACTTCCTGTCAACCCCCACCAACTCCTTCCTGCAGTTCCTAGCCCAGTCAAAAGCCCCTTACACTAAAGCAGGGGACCTGCATGCTCCAGGGGCTGCATTTATCAGTAAGAGCCTTGGCGAATGGATGTTTCTGTGCTTTGCTTTAGCAGTGTCTTCCTGACTTGATTATAAATATGCATTTCAATTTATACAAAATACATCTTACCATGTGTGATGAATCCTCCCCAGTTTTGCTTTCCATAGCCTTAGTCAACTCTGAAACAAATTCTAAGCAATTCTCCTGCACTTTTCTCATCATAAAGAGAAAGCTTACAGCAATGTGCTGAACGTCTCATGGAGCTGTCATAAAGCCTTTATTACTTACGCTACTGAATTATTACTTAATAACAGTGATTTGGTTGTGTCTTATGTTCAACTGAAAGCTTCAGACAATAATATTTCATTAAGTCTGAAAATGATTCAGAAGGTTAATTGCCAAGGCTTGAGTGTGATGACCTAGGCTAGGACCACATTGGATGTTTTGTAGCTGAGCTGAAAAATAGCATCTATTGTTTCCTGTGGAATAATCCACACATGCTATTTTGTTTTGCACAATAGACAATAATGAACCTAATTAAAAACAGCTCAGGGTGGCCCTGTCCTTAACAGAATCATTTGCTGATCAAATAACTTTAACTGGCATTAAAAAAAGATTTTATATTTTGCACCAAAAAGATTTTATAAAGTTATAGTTTGTATCTTTCCGGTAGTTGTACCCATTTTATCATCTTTATATGAAATTCAGGTTTTCTTCCTTACTATTGACTTATTTTATTGGTAACTGAGAATCCAGAATTGCTGGAACTCTACTTTAAATAGGAACCCCACATATGTTTATTTGTAAAAGAAGAGATTGCTGAATTTATCTTATTTCAAGGGGTTGTATTAATTTATGTAGCTAGTCTGTGTATTCTACAGTTAAATCTTTGGGCCTTGCTGCAGCTAGGATAATGACTAGGCATAGCAAGTAGATCAGCATCTGCATTAGCATTAATTCAATCATTGCTGGTTTTATGTTACAGTAAATTTTGCGGTATACTGAGCAGTAATAAAGTCAGCCATTATTAATGTACTTATTACTTTGGATCTGGCCAGTGAAATACCATCTTAATCTGGTTCTGGGTTCAATTCCACCCTGGACTTCATCTGCATGGAGTTTGTATGTTCCCCCCACATCTGTGCGAGTTTCCTCCCATAATCCAAAAAATACATCTGTGTCTGTCTATGTGTGTGTGGCTGAATAGGGAAACTAGATTGTAAGCTCCATGGGGCAGGGACTGAAGTGAATGATGAATCTCTGTAAAGCTCTGCATAATAATAAATCTCTATATAAATGAATAAATGCAATATAAATACAAATTAATCATACTGAGCAAATGGTCAAATTACCTTTCTTCCCTTGTGTTCATATTATACATCACATTTTTCTATATTTAATGTGGAAAAGTAAAGTTTGTGAAGCCTTTTCTCTTAAATTGGTTTAGACAACAATTCTTGAATGTTTTCACTAAGTGGTTCTAGGCAGGGCAGAGCCAAAGCCCCGACTCCGACTCCTCAATTTCCCCTAACTCCAACTCCCAACTCCACCAAAATGGGCACCAACTCCAACTCCGAATACACAACCCTGATTATGATTCTAACTTATAGCCAGGTCATTCTCAGAAAATATATTTACTGATCATGTCCTTTAATTTGACAAATACCCTCCTCTGTCTATGAAATCTGTTAAATACATGTTTTTTTTATGTTTTATGTCTTTTGTTGATAATTTTGTAACATAACTTTGTACTAAGTACACATATATATTTAAAGGCATAGAGATGAATCTATTTCAGTGCTTCTGATATCATTTGAATTCTGGCAGTGGACATATCAGTGACTGTTTCAGCAATACTTTTTTTCAGAATCTGTCATTGTGAGGGAGATGAAGAAAATCCCCTCATTACACCATGTCGCTGCATTGGTACACTAAGATTTGTACATCAAACTTGTCTACATCAGTGGATCAAGAGTTCAGACACACGATGCTGTGAACTCTGCAAGTATGATTTTGTAATGGAAACCAAGCTCAAACCTTTACGGAAGGTAAGACTATGGAAATATTACCATTTTCTATGATGCAGCTCAGGTTTAAAATAGTTTACCCTTCAATGCTCAATATTATTACTCTGCATTCTTAAACACATTTTCATGACTCTCTCTATAACACAGTGTATAAATAAATATAAATATAACACAGCCACACCAACTTGCCAGACTTATTGGCCCACAAGGGAAACAGAATAAGATTCTTTGAGGCTTATTTATGACTTTAGTGCAGGGTCAGCAAAGTGTGGCTCACGGCGCATTCCCTAGCACCCCGCCCACGACCTCCGACGCTCCTGATTGGACGTTGGCAGGTCATGGGATCGGGAGCATTCGCTCCTCCCCCTTTGTGGCTCTTTAGGAAAGTGCCGCCGGGGGAGGAGGGAGCAATATGGCTCTCTCCAGGAAGCAATTTGCCAACCACTGTTTTAGTGCAACAATAGCATTAAAATGATATACCCACATTTGGTGCATCATGCATTTTTGATACCATGGTGTCCCAGTAAGATTTACCCATGCATTTTGTGTATTGAATAAAAATCTGGTTGTCCCAGATTTATCTAATGCAAATTTGTAGAAATCATTTAGTAAACAAACCATATGCCCAGAGATTGGACAATTCAACTGCCATATGCCCTTCCCTGATCAATTTGCACTGTTTTTTTGTACAAGGGCTATTAGAAGCACAGGAATGTTTGAAAATTTTAAGCAAATCACTTGTTTGTGGCCTGTTTCTAGAGAGAATTTCAGCTGACTTTTAAGTATTGTTTTTAGGGCATGGTACTGGCTGTGTAGATAAAAAAATTTTTAGTATCCATAAATAAATTGTTTACATAATTAGAGAATGTCCAAATGCTACTTATTGAATACCAGATAATCAATGTCTGGCCAATAATAGGGCGAAGTTTACATACATCAAAGTAAATTGTGCAGGTGTTATGTCACATAAGTCTACCGAAAACCCAGGGGAACCACTGGGAATCTGGTCTCAGTATGCTTTTCTGCCTATAACAGCCACCTTTGGCTTTGGGAGCAGTCCTCCTCTACTTTGGTGCCGCCAGGTCTTAAAGGCACGAGATTGCCAATGATTCCACAAGGGTGCCAAAAGTTATACTGTGGAAGCAAGGAGGAAAGCATTGCGGTACAAGCTGGGCCAGTAACATATTGGAGAACACAGAATCAGAATTGTGAGGCAGGAGCGTAGTCGAAACAGGCCAGAAGTCAGGGACCAGGAAGTCAGAGGCAGAGGCAGGGGCAGGGTACAGGAAAAGGTACACAGACAAACAGCTTTGGCACAGGATACACAGGATCAGGGCAGAGCAGGATAAACACAAACACAGCCAAGATACTTTCTGAACAAGCCAAACAAGACCAATGCATTGCTGCAGGTTAAGGGTTTAAATAGGGTTATTCATTATTGAATGCTTAGCACAGCTCTACTGCAAAATCAAATATAACATGAGTGAACCCAGAATCCTTCTGTATTCCCTATAGTGCAGTACCCCAAGTAGCTGCCAGTATTGCCCACTCTGAGCAATGACACTGCCTGGATGGCCCTAAAAAGAGCCCTAAATTGTGCAGAGAAAGGCATTATACATCTAATCCTGGCCACAAATGTTACAAAGGATACAAGCTATCTAAAATGTGTTTATTTTGTTTTGTTTTTTGCAATAAAAAAAAACAGAACCTAAACAAAAATCATAACACAGCAATGAAATCAGTAACAAAACCAAATCATTAGGGTCTGCGCATACCTTCAGTCTAAACTATCTCCGATCAGTAACTAGGGCATGATATTGCCCAAACTGAAATCATAGGCATTTAATTTTCTTGGCGATGCTCACTAAATAAGCATGACGATATTATTATTATTATTAATATTATTATTATTAATATTATTATTATTAATAGTGTGACATATTAAACATGATTTTAAACCTGCGTCTGAAGTAAAGAGTCACAATGATCTCGTATAATTTAAGGTTTGCTACTTAAGTTTTCTATCAAGTAGCTGTTTGCTTCAAGACTAAAAAATCTTTGTATGAAACAAAAGGACATTAGTAGACACTGCAATAAACATCTTTAAATATTTGTATCAAAATTACACGATGTCAGATAAAATGACGTTTCTGCTCTGATATATTCCAATTAACCTCCATCAAACATCTGATCATATGCTTTTTGTATCCACTACATATTTAATTAGTGACACTGAAAATTAACCACTGAACCAGTGCAGTGAATGCTTCAAGCATGGAAATGTGCAGTGTGGCATGACTGGTGATGTGATAATGACAACTGTTATGCCTGAAGAAACAGTTTGCTCAGATGGTAGGTTTTATCCAAGTATGGCAGTGATTAATGCTAAGAACCATTTGTGAAAAGTGGCTCTGGCAGTTCCCTTTGGCTTGATTTATACAGTTTAAATTTGTCAGAAAATAAGAATAATTTTGTACATAGCTACCTATTATACTTTTCTGCCATCTCTCATTCAATATATTTGCTAGGTTTAAAAGTCAAACAGGTGAATTTGGAGCAGTTCACCTAATCGCATTTGCAACATCGCACCTCTCCTCCACTTAGTCAATAGTAGAATCACCTGTGCACGTGCACACAAAGTGATGTGAAGAGCTCTGTAAGTTCATGACTATCATAGATGCCTGAATTGGTCGCGTACTCGCCACTTTACAGAGTTTGCTCAATAAGCGTACATGGGGAAGTGGAGAATAGATGTGAATTCATAGCTCTACACGACTATTCGGACTTCTCAGAATGAGTCCCTCTGTGTCTTGTTTTGCTTAAACTCCAGGTCACAAACAGTTTGCTCATTTATGAGGGATCCATAGAAAGGGAAAATGGAGTATGCACACTAATAAATATAAGCATAGGTGCCGTACAAGGTCTGAAGCCATATTGAACAAAAAACAGAAAAA
The DNA here is from genome assembly GCA_021901965.1 of Pipa carvalhoi. NCBI lineage: Eukaryota > Metazoa > Chordata > Amphibia > Anura > Pipidae > Pipa > Pipa carvalhoi. The sequence continues at coordinate 5,060 of JAKJJM010168909.1, forward strand.
AAGAAGACCTAAAAAGTACACACACTGATATAGTGGAATGGTGTCAAACTTTAATAAATAAGTGACATATAAAACAGTGAAATGTTAAAAACACATAAAAAGGAATAAATCCTAACGTCACTCAGATCCCTAATATATGCACACTAATGTGAAAAAATGCATAAATAGTCCAGAACTCCACTAATAGTAACATACATTGTAATATAACTCCCTAAAGATGTTAAGGCACGAGGTGGTGACAACAACAATAAGCAATAAGCATAACGGAGCAACGTGGAGATACTGACCAATAGACAGAGAACGAGTGTCAAAAGCGCTTTTGACACTCGTTCTCTGTCTATTGGTCAGTATCTCCACGTTGAGCCATTATGCTTATTGCTTATTGTTGTTGTCACCTCCTCGTGCCTTAACAGCTTTAGAGAGATATATATCAGTGTGCGTACTTTTTAGGTCTTCTTTTTTCTTGTTTTTGTTCATTGATGAGGTATCCATGCCTTTTTATTAAACACAGCCTTTTACACATTGTATAAGACAACTCCGTACACACTATTACATGAAAAGGGATATTATACTGGCCAGTAATGGACTCTGAAAATAATAAATGGTATTCTTTTTGCTTGTTTTCAAACCCTGCTGTGTCTCAAAGAAACAAAGGTTATTGCTTTGTAGTCAGTCATGCATTCTACCATCTCCGATTTAATTAGATGCTGGAGGGCACTTTTGGTTTATATGAGAAGTGAAGCAGCCACCAGCCTTATGATAAAAAACTAGAGTATTGCAATAGAGGTCACAGAGGTTGCAGCTGTGGAAATCCAGGGTGCCAGATGTGCTGCCATGACCATTGCCCTTACAGCCCACCTTTAATGAGCTGAACTAGGTGCCCTCCCATGATGGTAAATTTCTCTTTATTTTGAGGTGGGGTAAGGGATGGCCCCAGTGCTGATCCTGCAGATATGCTGCAGGCCTACAAATTACCAAGGCAACTGGTTGTAATGTTACAGTATGTTCCTTTTTACTGAGAATGATTTCTTTTACTCTGTGGTTAACATACATATGACTACTTATATTTCATTGACCTCTGTCTTTGTTTAGCAGCCTTGAGATGCAATCTTCCTAACAACAATTCTATTTATAATTTCATTGCACATACATATATTTTATCATACAGATATTTTTTTACTCTTAATAAAAAAAATCAGTTTTCTGTTCAAAATGCACTTTCAGATGAGAGTGTCATCTGTATCTTTCTGTACATGTTAATAACCTCAAAAAGCAACTAAACAAAACAAGATTGATGATTTATATTATGCATGGCAAATAAGATAATAGTAAAGATTAATCAAAAATATGTCAAATTCTCATCAGGCTACATATATAGCAGAAGTTATATACATGGAAAAAATCTAGCAGCCAGCTGGGAGTTGACATTTTCACCATCGGGGGGGCTATGGAAGAATACTCAATTTGGCAGCCATTTTACTTCCTGACTAAATTTTCACTGGAGAGGCATCCATCTCATGTTTAAATCTTAACTGAATCACTTGTTGCCACAGGTATTTCATAACCTGTTTGAATTTACAGCAGAGAAATCTTTCTTGCAGTTAAATATTGCCCTTAATTCATATGCTTTTGTTGCCTGAAATATGCAGAAAAGTATAATTAGCAAGTTTTTCTGTATTGACCTAATGCATATTTATATGTATTTTTCATAAAAGTTTAGTCAAGCCCATGGCCCTTTTTTATTGTTGTGCCTTAACTAACAGAATGTTGGGATAGGCCCTGCTTATATTAGGATTAATGCCTGTACCTTTAAATAAATAATGGGTGCCATGGGTGGCAGGGTCTTCAACAAACAGGAAAAGTTTATTCACAGCACACCAAACAGAAGCACACTTCAAACATGAGGTAGCACATTATCCATCTTGATGGTATCGAATATTACTTGGTGCATAGTTACCCTCCATTAGCAACAAAAGTCAGGAACAGCTTTCACCATTTTATGGCTGTGCACAGGGACCCCTCTTGGAAACACTTGCTCAGTGTCTCAGACACAACCAGCCTGAGTGCTTCTGACTGACTTACACAGCAACTGACTAAACCAAAAATGAATGGTGGTGGCACTAATAAATACTGGTGACCAAAGAAATGTGCACCACACTCCCTGTGTGCTTGCACTTACCAAATGGTAACTTTTAACGAGCAGAAAACAATAGGAAGGAGTGTAGATCTCCAAGTAAGCTCTTGGGGTAAGATCATATGAGGGAAATGAAACCAAAAACAATCACAGTGCAGTAATAATTTACATTAAAATGTACAGCTAAAATACTCACAAACAAACTTGTGAAAGAAAACAGGGAAAAAGACTCAACGCATGTCACCAACTAGATAGCTTCATCAGGAGAATTTCACTCTCTGTGTTGAATGTACAGAGACAAAAATGAAAGTATGGGGATGCGTCTGAAAGCCGCTTATTAATAGCCGTGGGTTCAGTGTCATGTGACTGGAAATACGTCACAAGATGTGGCGTGAAACAAAGTTTGGCACTTAGCACTTGCTTTCCAAGCAGGAGGAAACCAGAAGCGCTTGCATTTCAAAATAAAATAATCTAGGTGACAATAATACTAAAAGAAAGGATCAGGAACTAGTATATTACAGTATAACATAAAAATACAATAATATTATAGAGGGGCATACAAAGGGGTAAAAAGGGGAGGGATACATGTAAGGAGAACATTGCAAACAGGAAAAAAAAAAGAAACATAAGTCTAACGTCCAGCATGAATTAAATGAAAATGGGTAAATACATATATGAAAATATACATATATACATATTAAAAACCACAAAGAAGAGAGTGTGAATAAATATAACAATAAATATTATAAATGTATACATATAAAGACATATGGAGCTACAAGGTTAAAAACAAAACTGACTAGACCAAGTGGATGAGCAAAAAGAAAAACATAATACATGCAACAATAATATAAATAGATGGGTCATAAAAAATACAATATATACTCATAATAATTCAAAAACAAAAGTTAAAAAGCCACTAGGACAAAGTCTATATTGAGTCCTCCAGGAAACACAGAATTAGCTTTAAAAATCCAAAAAGTTTCCCTTTGCCTAAGTCTAATAAGTCTGTCACCACTGTGTAATTTATCTGATACTTGTTCAATGATGAAATATCTCCAACCAGTGGGGTCTTTATTATGCATGTTAATTCCATGGGCAAAATTTACAAAAGTTGAAAATTATTTTTTCTAATTTTTTGCCCGTTGTTTACAGTGAAAACAGGTGAAAAGGTCAAAAAGTACATTTTAGACCTTTTCACCCCCAATTTTCATCCCGTTTTTGACCATTTTTTGCCATTGTTTCAGGTTTGACTTTATTTTCTTCAGAATACTGCTTTAATTAACTATTTAGCAAATAAATTATTGAGGTATGAGCTGAGTTTATCAATATTTTAACAACCTTCACAAAGAATGGAGGGAACGTCCATATACTATACCACTGTATGTAGTGCAGTGCACACTTCAGTAAAGAACTAGCATGACGTGTATTTCATCACTGAAAGGTTAATGGATGTTTAATAGCATAGATAATATCATACTCTCTGGAGATTCAGTCCTTTATTTCCTTGACTTTCATTCCACCTAACATGTCATAAAACTTAAGCTGAGTTTTCAGGGCTGTGTTGTACTTTAAAACAGCAACCAATCTGGACTCATGAATTCCATTTATTTCCTTCCTTCCATTCTAAATTTAGAAATGATTACTTTCCTCTTGATAATTACAGAGTATATTTTCAGGCATGCCTGTTTCATTGTCTATTCTCATTTTTTGCATCTGTCTACTAGCTGACATTCATATGCATCTTCTACATTATAATGTACTTTCCATTAGTTTCTTAGTAAAATATCATATCACTTATGATAAAAGAGAGTACAAACTTGTTAACTTATTGTGGGAGGCAGTGCTAGAGTTCTGTCTTTTAAATGGCCTGTGAACTGCAATGAGAAGATAATTATAACTTTCCTCCTAAATTCTACCCCTAAGTAGGTACATTGCTAAGTGCCATAATATGGTTCCTGGTCTAACTGATGGGTGTGACAAATGTATCTGGTGTGGTTTGTCATTTAACAGCTTGTGGTATAATTAACTTGCATCATTCCATTCATTGTTTTTTCACAAGAGACCCTTTCCCTGGCATTTTGGCTATCCTACTGTTAATGACCCATTTGGATTAGTATGGCAGTTATTCCTACATAGTACAGGTAAATTTGTTATTTGTCGTATTTTGAGTTTACTTTTCTTCATTGTGTTTATAGTCATCTTTTATGTGTTAAGTAGCCAAACACCCTCGTAGTCCCATTGTTTACTATGGAACTTTATACAGCATAAAATCCAAAATTCAATTTAAAATATGACATTTTTATAAGTACTGCATTGCAATAACTCCCATGCCAAGAATAAGATATATAAAACTAAAACAATTTCCTGATGTAGGCAGAAAAATAGTGGGACAATTGTGAAAGAGAGATGGAAGACTGGGAGGGATATTTACAAAGCAGAACAAACTCAATTTCTACCCTTCTGATTAATTTTGATCTGTTTCACCCAAATTTTCTTTTTTATTTTGAGCATATTAAAAATACATAAAATTAAATTTGATGCAAAAAAGTTAAAAACAATAATAAAAAAGTACACTGTTGTATACCTGACAAAATGAATAAACCCACCATGATAAATTGTGCAAGGGGGATGGGGCATCGGTACAGGGAGGGGTCTGTTGGACTGACTAATTGCACTGGATTGTACAGTTTCCTCTCAGGAAGGATTTAAATACTCACTCTACCTTCCACCTTGGTTGATTAAGTGAAATTCTAACTAATCAGCTAGGAAGAATACATATTTAAATCTTACCTGATAGAGAAGTACACATGTAGTTCCCTCTCAGGTAGGATCCTTAGCTATATAAATAATAACAGAACCTACCAGCTTTCCTGTTGCATCGGGGACATAGAAGGAAGAGTACCTCCAGGCTTTTGTTAGAAGTAGGCAGTGATGATGGATTAAGACCCTTTTGGACTATGGTAGATTAAGAAAGAAGATGATGACTTTTGTATTGGATTAGGTTGTGGCTGAAGATGAAGCAAGGGCATCAGACAAATCAAAAATCATAGTTGCATTTTACAATGTCCAATAGCTCTAAAACTGTTATTTAAATGAGACTGTCGACCCTGCACAATCACACACTTTAAGCCAGTTTATATGTTGAAATATTGCCAAACATCTATGCATGTGAAAGACATACAGAGAGAGAGATAAAAATATATACAGTACATATGGTCTGTAACTTAGGTTAGGATCTAACAATGTAGATGGCTGGGTCACACTGGATTGCTGAGCTTGCTGGGCCTGGTTTCTCGATGATTTTTACTTACCCAAACAATGGACTTTTTTGAGATTTTTGACAGAACCCCTGCTTTTATATTTTGTCTTATAATATGGCAAAGACAATTTAATTCATGGAAAACCATTAATGCCATTGATTAATTCCCATCTCAGAATAATTGCTTTTCTAGCTCAAAGTGTCACCAGTCTTAACATTATTAGGCATGAAAAAATGCCATTCACAGTTTCAAACAAGCAAATCAACAGTGAATTAATACATGGATATTCAAATAATGTGCAATGATCTCAGCAACTTCTTTTCAGCACAGACAAAAACAATAGCAACATCACTGCCAGAACTACTTCTGCTACTTGTTCATCCTTTTATCCATAGGCGATGCATTTGGCCAAATAAAGACTGATTCCAGTAAACCCCTTGTTCTTGTTTGATCACCAGTAGGGATTTTTACAGTTCAGAAATAAAATAAAGCAAAAACAGTATGACCGCAGCAAAAAGGCTTAAAAATACATAAAGAGGTTCAAATTCACAGAGGTAATTAGCTTAGATTCTGTTTGCTTTTTCCCCACATCGCTAACTCAGCCATCTGTTCTAACAACACCTGGATCGTGAGCGAATAAAAATGTTAGCCTGGGAATATCAACTGACAGCCCTGTAAGAATTGCAATAACGCTCACATTCCAAAATGCTTTAAAGATAAATATTTTAAATCCAGTTTCTAAATTCAGTGCTTTCCGTTTTATGTTCTATATTTATGAAATTCAAGTTTAACTTCCCATGAAGTTTGAAAATATTAGATATTTGCTTTGCGATGTATTTGAAGAACATACAGAAAAAATAAGTTGCACTGGCTGTAATCAGAGCATGGGAGACCTTTAAAAGTATTAAAATATTAATGAAAGAAAGATGACTTTCTAGCTGTGGAAAATGTAAATCTGCTTAGCTTATTAATATTAGATGTATAAATTAACTGGTTTCAAAAGAAACATCATGCACTAAACTTTTTTTTGCTTTTAAAGCTAGGGACCCACTAGCGTATGTGCACTCATTTAAAAAAAAAAAAAAGTGTGTTGCGAAAATATGTCGGCACATTTACACTGGTATATTTTTGAGACGCATTTCATATATAAGTAATAGGCACTGATGTGTCGCTTTTCTTCCCTGTGTGACTGCTATGGTTCTGTTCCTATTGCTACTAATCCGGTCGCATTATTTGCATTCACGTCCATACACTAGCAAAACACGACATGAAGCATTTCAGTGCATGTTCCTCTCTATAAAACGCAAGTGTGACAGCGTACATGTATTGGTAATTACTTTCAATGGGTTTTTCGAAATGCGTATTTTTGGCATTTTTTCACGTCGTGCTTTTTTTAAAAAAAAAAAAACAACGCACACCTATACACCAGTGTGACCCTGGCCTAAGACTCAAAAGTGCTAACTTAAAGCTTTTTTAATAAGCAGTTTATGTAATAACCCTGTTAAGTACAGTAATTAATTACTGGAGGGGTTCAGTGGCAATTGAAGGGATGCAGAGGCAGCTACAAAAAGTGATGAAGATTAATATGTTTTGAAATGATGTTTTTAAGCAGGAAAGTGCCAGATGCCACAACTATTCAATTATAAGGTTATAAATGACAGGAAGTTCCATGCAAATTCCGAATACAGATGTTTCTGAGCTGACTTTATTTAAAAATGCCAAAATAAGCTTTATGGAATAAGGCAAATTTATTCCTATTTCACAAGGCTTACAATGTTTAACTTTTTTGCAGATTCAGGAACAGGTCATTTGCACATATTTTACAGCTCAATTAGCCTTAATGATTTAAATGAGCACTTTGTGAAAAAAAATATTGAAACAACAGCCAGTCATTTATTACTTATACATTTTGTATCAGAGATATCCCCCCTGTTCAGATCTGTCCATATATTGGACACCTTCTGTTTTCAATGTTTTTATATAACCTTCTATTTACACCCACATATGATTTTGCTATTAAAATGAGTGTGTGCAAATCCATGAAGGGTGCTGTGTTCTCTTTTGGCTTTCACTTTGTGAAAACTACTTCTATGATACGTCACACAATCTACTGATGAGCAGAAAAAGATGGAAACAAATCTCTAGAAGTGATTACAATTCATGCTAATATATATATGTATATACTTATCCATGGAGCTGGAGCATGCTGATTTAATTACCATATGCCCGGGCACCATTCGTTAAAATAATTGACCTCCCAGGAATCTTAAATATTCTAATAACTGATTCAGACCTTCAGTCCCACTACGTGGATCTTTTTTCTTTTTAAATCAATTCTCACAGCAGGACTGTAAAGCATTGAATCAGTAATAAGAATAATTTACATTCAGAGAGTGTAGTTTTTTTTCAGTGTGTATATAGTATATAGACCTAAATTTGGTATATATGTAAGATACCACACATCATCTTTATCTCTATTTTGTCTTTGTTTTTTTGTATCTGCACTACTGTCTGTCTGTTCACATCAAACACTTAATTCTACTACTACTAAATGATATAAGTGTATCGGGTTTTTTTCTGTACTTAAAAGTGCAATGAAGAACATGCTAGACAGATGGCAGCAACAGTACATGTTTATAAATTCCTGGTGCTGATTTTCTTATATTTTCGACATCTTACCATGAAAACGTATATAATAAAATAACTGCAATATCAGATTGGTGAATTTTTTATTTAATTTCCCTATATGTCTTAGAAAATAAGACTTTTATCTGTTGTATGCAGAACAGTTACTGCTTTGAAATTAATCAAGTGAGAAAGAACATCTCCTAGTTATTTCAGACTGTGAAATCCTCCATGGTTGGCAGAAGCCATATAGAATCAGGAAAGACAGGTATAACCAATTACAACCTTATGTTTGCTAATGGCCAAAGATTAGTCTAACAATTTGGACATAAGTTCATCCCGTTCAGCCTATTATTCTTCAGTGTTGATCCAGAGGAAGGAAAATAACCCACAATTATCTTTCTTGAGGTAAAAAAATCTTCCTGGCACCAAATATGGAAATTAGAGTAATTTCCAAGTAAACATCTCTAGTAATCTAGGACCTATAACTTATTTTATTCCTACACTCAAGAAAGGCATACAGACCTCTTTTCAGATATTTACTGATTTACAACTTCCACAGTCTCACTGTTTACAGTAAAGAACACTCTTATATGATGATGCAAAAATCTTTCTTCTAGAGATAGAGGATGCCCCTAGGTTATAGTCAAAGTCTTTGGTATAAATAATTTATGGAATAGATCTCTGTTTTAAACTTTGCTATATTTATACATGGTGTTTAGGTCAACCTTAAATAGCCTTTTGTTCAAACTAAATAACTGCAGTCTGATACTAAAATAATTCTGTAAAGATCAGGGATGCCATACTCTAAGTGGCCTCTGACTAAATGGCTTTTATTGTGTGAGTTTTGTGTGACTGTGGTAGGAAAGTAAGGCTGCAAGCTATGATGGGATAGATCCTGCATGTATGGAGCAGGCTATCTCTCCTAGCACGCAGGACATATGAAGAAGAGAGCACAAGACCATAATATCTTTTTTTTAGCTAGTTTGACCCAACAGATGCTTTTTGTGAAGCTTTTGGGGACAATAACTCAGGTTTTGCATATAGGAAGCATTATTTCCTAGCACCAAGGAGGGGCAGTTGAGAACACATTTATAAAAAAATGTGGAGGAAATTTTTTGCCAGATCACTACATGCTAAATAGTGTGCTAGTGTAATTCTGCATGTTTTATCAGGAAGGCAGCAAGAACCCAGAATGATTAATGTATGGTTAAAACACTTGTGCAATTAGTTGGGGTCTGTGTTAGTTATGAGCTTTGTTCATTTGAATTTTGATCTGCATCTGGTGGAAGATGACTAGAAGGCTGGAAGAAATTCTAAACTAGGATTAAAAATTAAATTACACAGATAACTCTATGTAAGAGGCCTATATAAATCTTGATAGATAAGCAATATGATGTTACTTGAATTGTTGAATTATGGTTGGACAAGTCACTAGAAAATCTAGGGTGCATTTTTGTAGAATGTATAATTATGTTTAGACAATATTTTGTCTGATATTGTACCAGTGGTTGTAGAAAATCATATGTAGTTTCAATTGTTAAAAAGGATAATAGCTAAAAAAGGATAATAGCTAAGAGCTGAGAAACAACCTGTTAGCTTGACATCTATAATTATGCATATATTTTAAACTTTAAGACATTGGGCGAAATTTATTAAGCCCGTAAAGACTCGATTGGAGTCTTTGCAGGCTTAATCGCGCGAGAATTCTCGCGAGATCATCAAGCGGGGATCTCGATTGCGCTTCTCCACAATTGAGATCTTTCGCCCGAAAGGTAGCCATAAGTTCTATGGCTACAAAACTTTCAGGGAAAAGATCTCGATTGCGGAGAAGCGCAATCGAGATCCCGCCTGATGGTCTCGCAAGAATTCTCGCGCGATTAAGCCTGCAAAGACTCCAATCGAGTCTTTACGGGCTTAATAAATTTCGACCCTAATATTTAGGAGTTTGTTTTGGATGGATATATCATAAATGATAATGTTTGTATAAAAGATCGATTTTAGAAACTAATTTATTATGAGAAAAGGAGTAGTATGTTAAACAGAGACACTGAAATAGATGAGGGCCACTGAGATATTGCCAGTATATTCAAACTAGTGTCACATAGAAGATCACTACTTTAATTGCGCAGATTTGGCTCAAGGAGGGCATTGTAGAAGTAGCTGTCAGTTGCTGTTATTCTAGTAGACTACAGTATTGTGCTTTAGGTGCCTTCACTTTAACTGTGATATTAATGATTTAAAAGCATGTATTAAAAAAGCCATACCTGCATTTACTGGTGAAAGAATAATTTAAAGAGCAAAAGATGCAACATGGAGCTGGCAGCATGGGAATCTAAATGTTAGATGAAATTCAGTGCTGATTAATGCAACATTATACATGCATGGATCTAGGAAACTGTTTACACTATTCTGCAGATCAATTCAAATCAAATTAAAAGAATACTAAAGGAATTTGCACAGCAGGGCTGTGTGAGCTTGAGGAAAGAAAATACACTTACTAATGGATGTCTTGCACTCCCTGCTGCTTTCTACACCAATATTCAGCTGTTGTTCAGATGTGTGATTATGACTTCATAAGCCCTTGTCTGCTTCACTTTTGCTACTGCGAGTATGCACAGTTTATAATGCGGCTTATGTGCATGCCCTTACTAGCATTGAAAAGAGAAAATAGAATAGAGGTTGGCTTGTGATATGATTGCCGGTCAGTAGAACAGGAGGTAGCAGGCAGTGCCAGACTCCCACTAGTAAATGTATTTCCCCCAAGCTCACACTTCCCTTAGCTTACTTCTCTTTTAACTTGAGCAGACAATTTCTACTGGTACAACAGCCAGACTGAGTAAACTATTGGCTAATATTAAGAGGCACATAATGCCTCTTATCTATCCTAAAGTAATATGTTACAAAGTTACTGCAGTATAAACAGTAACGCCAATTGATTTTTTTATAATTTCAGAAGTTTCCACCCATTACTTATTTTAAAGGCCTTAAAGTATATAGTTTCTCCCTGGGTCAGAGATGGGTATAAATATTAAAGCGCAAGTCCCTTCATTTGGAGAACTGTGAAATCTCCCATACATGTACTCCGCATTCATGAAAATGAATGAAACTCGTAAACGCAGCTGTGCTGCAACCCCTTTATTGGGTAAACAAGTAAAATTACACTACATGTTACGGCATCTGCCCTTAAAGGCTGACACCCAAAACATGTAGTGTAATTTCACTTGTTTACCCAATAAAGGGGTTGCAGCACAGCTGCGTTTGTGAGTTTCCTTCATTTTCATGAATGCGGAATTATTTTAAAAGCCATTTACTTAGCTCAAGGAATTTGTTAACTAAAAACCCATTTTCTGGCCTTTTGGGCTAGCTTGATTATTCCATTCCTTGTAGCTTTCTCTCATCCAGCCTCCTTTCACCCATCAGATACCACCAGCTTAGTTTTGAAATTACTAAGTACTTTTACACTAGATCTCTATACAGGTAACAGCAGCTTTCTAGATAGTTCTTTACATCTCCCACATTTGTAAATTACTTCTCTTCAAACTTCTTCACAGTGATGAATATAGATTAGTAAAGCAATAACAAGTCTAGTCCAAAGAAGGTATACAATTACATGTACATTTCCATTTATTTACATTGTGTGTCACTGCAGCTATTCTTTGGTATCAAACTTCTCAAGGATTCACACATTGGAGTCATAGCAACTTTCACCTACATGCAATAATATCTCAGAGAAAATATAATGCTTCAGAAATCTTACAATAATAGAGAGATTTTGTAAGCTACATTAACAAAATGTGAACGCTCAGGTTTGACAAGGTATTGTGATTTCTTTGTATTGTAATTTAAGATTCTTAGGCTGTCTGTAGCCTATTACCAGCTTGAATGTGTGTTCATTTTTTACAATTTCATAATTCTGGTATTAGTTTTTCTGGTGCATTTTTGCTCTGCCATTTCTGTATTTTAATATATTTGAAAATCTTATGAATAAAAAAGGAGGATTAAATAAATAATTCTCTTTGGGATAGCTTAGAATTAATTATCTTAACTAGCAGCTGGGTTCACCTTTGGAGTAAGAGAGGTTATTCTGATGAGGCCATCGGTAACACATAGGTTATTGCTAGGCAAAGTACTTGAAAAGACCACACTCATATTTTAAATTGACTTCTTCAGAATTTCTGCCTGAGGTATCTCAGGTCCTGAGGATGGATACTCTCTGGTCATTTGGATTAGTGCTTGCTTACTTTTTAACCAGTTTGTGGTTAGTCATTAATTGGTTTCTTTGTGGCCATGGGTGTTCGGGCAGGGCAAGTCCTAGTTAACCAATGCACTGCTCTGTCCTGCCCTATCTGTCTAATGGATGGTGCACATCATCCCACTGCATCATCATTGTATTGGGCATTGTTCAGTAAGATTTTTGGGGTTTAGTTCACAAATCAATTTATGCTGTTTCTGGTGTGGTTGATGCAAACTACCAGTATGGTTTAAGAATGTATACCTTTGAGGATGGGTAAGCTCCTCCCCTAAATGATGGTATTCTTTACATGTGATAGTGTTCTTCTGTGTGACTGCTATGTTTAAAGCTGTGATGCATATTTCTGCTTTTTCAGTTGTAAATTTGGGGCAAGATGTTAAAGCTGAAGAAACTTTATAGACAGTAAGCAATTCCCAGGGATTCCAGATAAATATATATATAAACTTTCAATGATCATGTTCCTTTAAGATTACTCAAAGATTGTTGTGCAGTTTTAAAATGGTCTTTAGTGTTCTAGACCTGCCCCTTTAAATATAAGAGAGGCATATAACCATGCATGGGGAATTATAAAAGAAATACGACTTATGCAATCAAAAATAAAGGTGTTATTCAATATAAAAACTTGCCAGCATCTTCCATATAATTCAGTGTCACCTTATGTATTTCCATCATTTTTTTCCAATTCTTCTCATTTCAGTGGGAAAAATTACAGATGACAAAAAATGAAAGGAGAAAGATAGTTTGTTCTGTGGCATTTCACATTATTGCAATTACCTGTGTAGTATGGTCACTGTATGTACTGATAGATCGAACAGCAGAAGAAATAAAGCAAGGAAATGACAATGGTAAGCTGTTAAGAATATAAAGTGATGTTTTGTGCCTTGACCTCTTTTATCAGGTGAATCCCTCCATTAAATTGTGAAAATAGCAGCTGAAGTTTGATTCCATTTTCCTAGGTCACCTTCCTTGTGAAAGTAAATGTATACACAAAATAAAATTTGTTAAACTTGTCCCGTTATGTATGGAAATCTACAAAACCAGAGCGCTACCAGTTATCCCTACAGTGACATTTATCAGTAAATATCAAAGGGATGCCATATTGCTGTGATGTAGTGTCCTAGGTACTGGCTGGTATGTAGATGTGTATAATGTATATCTGCCTGCTGTCATGTTCATTCTATGGCTGCCATATTGCTGTGATGTACTGCCCTAGGCACAGGCTGGTATGTTTATTTGTATAATGTATATTTGCCTGCTGTCATGTTCATTCTGTGGCTGCCATATTGCTCTGATGTACTGCCCTAGGCAGAGAAGAAGAGATTAGCTTCATAGTGACAGCAGGAGGCAGCACTGGAGAATAAAAACCCTGATCAGTAAATATCTCCCCTTTGAAAATCACCCGTTGACCAAACAAGTCTTTACTTCTCCTTTAAGCCTGTCAATAGTCTTTGGTTCCCTTCTAAACTATATGGAATTCTAAATCAATTATATGTAATAATGATCTAGATTTTAACATTTGCACTTCATCCTTTGCTGCTGCTGCAGGACTGTGTAATAATAAGGTGTGACACATTATGCAAACTGATCTGTTTCATTTGCAGCCACACAATCCACAGCTAAACCCTGTTCATATCAGCCTATAGATTTTATAAACATCCCCAATAAATCTTTACACTAAAAATACACAAGCTGCATAATATTTTGATTAAGTACACCCCATGTGGCTCCATATCAGATTACAAAGGTGCACAAGGCATCATTCTATTAAAAATATACCTAATAAAAGGCTATACAAAATGTATCACAACTGCCACATTTTCCATAAAAATGTAAAGGGTGCAGAGATGTCATGACATCACAAACCAATGAATTCATAATGTCACCTCACCATCCCCTCTGCGTTTTTATGGGAAATGCACATCCAAAGTAGTCCTAAACTTCCAATGTATTCCTCTGCCCTGCCTAATAGATGGTAGGACAGAGGGATCGGGAGGTCTTGCCCTCCCCATAGATGCACATAATAATGGCATTTTGTCCTTTAAAGAAATCTTTGTGAAGATAACATCACATTGCTACAATACACCTATTCGTAATGAATTTACTACAATATGCCTCTGTTACTATTTGCCTGAATATACTCAGATATTACTATGTGGCAATTACCATCAATGCACTTAATCACAGCAATACACTAAGGGAATTTTTTTGATCTTCTTTTTATGGAAGAGTAGCCATACTTTATATAAGTATTTTGGCTACTTTTCCAATGAAAAAAATCGATGAAAATGTTTCGATCGAAAAAAATTGATCAATATTTTTCGATCAAACAGCAGTTTTTACGTTGAAAAGTCTCAAAAGGGTCAAAAACAACCTTATCGAGTTTTGTAAATTTCACCCTAAATAGTAAATATGCTCAACTGACTTCACTGCATTATGAATACATTTTGCCATGCAGTTTACTTTATGATAAATATTCCCCAAAATCAGCTTTACTTGCTTCCCCTGACAAAATCAGCTTGGCTTTGTGTGTGTTTTTGTTCATATGGTTATATATATATCAAGCATTCAGTATGATCAGTTTATAAACATTGCATGATAATCATTAAACTATCCCTACTTATGGTTCAATATTATACTTTGTATTGTAGCTTGTATAGATGCTAGCAGTTGAAACTCTATGGGTATATTCTAGTTTGTATTAATTAGAAGGGAAATATGGCAAAGTGTGAAGTGTTGAGGATTTTAGAGGCAAATGCTGGCTTTCTAAGATGGGAAGGTAATCGTTGGTTATTTATACTTTTTGTTTTTTTAAATGTTCCTAGCAGGTAGTAGAGAACTACAAGTTGATCAGAACGTTTGTCTCTTATAATAATCTACCATACTTGTACATTAGCTGAATCAATGTTGTGATTAATCACAAAGCAAAGACCAGAAAGTAAGATGCAGGGTGTATTTGCCAGATGAAAATAATATAATGGAAAGAATATCATGGATGCATAATATGGTATCTGTGGCACAAGAGTCTAAGGGCGAAAGTTATTAAGAGCGCAAAGACTCGATTTAGTCTTTGCGGTCTTAATTGCACGAGAATTCTCGCGATCGCATTGCGCTCCTCCGCAATCGAGGTCTTTCGCCCAAAAGTTTTTAGCCATAGGACTTATGGCTACTTTTGCGCGAAAGATCTCAATTGTGGAGGAGCGCAATTGAGATCCCCGCCAAGTGCTGTCGCGAGAATTCTCGGCCGAGAATTCTCACGCGATTAAGACCGCAAAGACTCAATCGAGTCTTTGCGCTC
>JAKJJM010168912.1:0-12779 GCA_021901965.1 Pipa carvalhoi
TAGGAGGAGAGGGAGGGGGACATACAGTCTCTGTGTATTAGGAGGAGAGGGAGGGGGACATACAGTCTCTGTGTATTAGGAGGAGAGGGAGGGGGACATACAGTTAGGAGAATACGCTAGTCTTATACATGAAGACATACATGTATTAGATTATAAAAACAGGAGTAGTATTACCCAGACTGTGCGTGCGAGTCAGAATGAGAGGAATGATATGTGTCTGGTTTATCCATACAAGGGTGTTACATGTGCTGAGAGTCAGTTATCTTTATTGCAGGGTTAGAAGGAGTTAAGTAGCTTAAATAAAACTATAATAAAGGTCAAGCACTCCACAGCCCTCTTCTCGTCACTCACTGAACACTACAGTTAAGGGATTTGTCTAATAGGGTTGAGGAATTTAATTGCAATGCGGAAAGCATCTAATTATAGGGCAGTCAGGCACCCTTATGGTTTTATAGCCTTCCCGTCCATCAGCGCTGATTGGTTTAGGAAAATGGAGGGAGAGCTGTTATGGCTGAGTACATTAGAGAACAAACAGCTGTACAGGTATAGGTGGGTTTAATCAGTTTCACAGGAAATTGTGGATTACTGGTGTTGGGTAAGGCGATTATTACATTCACGAGGAGAGGTTACACAATGGTTTCTGTGATACAGTCAGACAGTAATACCAGCACACAGAAAAACAAGTCTTTGGGGGTTGGTGGGCTCAGTCATGGTACTTAGTGGGTTTGTGGCTGTGGGTCCAGCGGTGTGGTAAAGCCGACCAGGCCTCCAAGCAGTAGGGACCACATTCACAACTATAACTGTTCCAACCTCTATAGTTACTTTGCTTCAGTCATATGCCAAAGGTCACCCTTGGTCCAGGGACATCCTTTTTTGCTAACCGTAGTTCTGCTATTTTTATGCAGAGTTGCTATTTGTTTACTGAACAATTTGGAAAACAACCTTATCAAATCACAGCTCTTGGTTCCAAGAAGAATCTTGCTAATGTAATTGTCGTGTTATATAGTTGACTGTGGTGATGATGACATCACAAGCAAGGTTTCATACAGATAACATTTTAGTGGACCAGTGCAACACTGCCGTTGTGCCTACCTCCATGCAGGTTCTTTGCAGTGATGTGTGGGTGTTACTGTGCATTCCTGGCCAGCTTATGAGCAGATCTATATGAGATTTCCCTTTCTTATTTCCACATATTTCACTTCATCAGTTTCCTTGCACTTGACATTCACCTTTTAGTCATTGAACTTATCGTGAAGTTGTATAACGGACACATTTATTTTTGACATTCATACTTTTTCTTTGGTTTGTGGAGGAGTTTGCTACTGCGCCTTGATAAGGAGACTATGAGATCAATAATAATACCAGTTGTGTTAGTTTTATCCTTTGCTAAGTCACTTTTCTCCTTCCTTTAAGTGGGTCTTCTGCATGCAGTGGCTGGAGCTAATTACCTGGAATGTATTGCCAGAAGAATCCTGTACAATCACTTTCACATCATCATTATCACCTACTCACTGTAATAGACTTTAGGCATCACTGTTTAAGCCCCAAATTTCCACATAGTAAACTATAAATATGTCAGTGTGGAGATGTTAGCAGCACCAGTTTTTAGTAGACAGTTGTTGGTTGGCCCCTTCTCCATGCCATTTAATAAACAAAGGAAACATTGGTTTAAATATATTACAGCTTTCTCCATGCATTTCTTTCTCAGATATCTTGTTAAAATGTCTCCAAAGAAAAAATCCACTAAGAACAGCCAACAGAAAAAGCCTGATGCAGTGTCCTCAGCAGCCAACAGCTATTACACAGATTCTTTAGGATTCATGGCTATGGATAGTAATGTACCTGGCCTGTCCAATGTAATCCTTCAGAAGCTCAATCTGAAGACCTATGATGAGTACAGGTAGACTTTTCTACTTCGTTTTCTACTGGCTCTATCGCTTCCTTTTTCCCCTTCATTCTTTCCTTTCCCTACTTCCTGCATCAGTTCATCTCTTTACCGCTACTTTTCTTCTTTCTTTAAAATACTTTTAAATTCACCTAAAAATCACTCCTGGCATCTGAGAAGATTTTCCTCTGTATTCCTTACTATAAAGAGCTTGGGCTAGATGGCTCCCTTACTCTTGCAGCAGAGACCGTCACCAACAGAAATTCTGGAGCCGCCTGCTATCCTGCTTCATCTGGTGATTTTAAATAACAAAGGATCGCCTCTCCCCTGCACTCGTTTTTCCTTATTGGCTCATGCAATGCTGCTTGCTCTCTTTCCTTTAAAGGAATGCAAAGTGCTTAGGAATAGACAGGTAGTCGAGCTTTCTAACTCCTAACTCCTTACCAGCTCAGTCCAGTCATCTGTGCACCACAGTGAAGTAAACAGAGCGAGCGGATTTCCAAGAGCTGAAGAGGGGAACTGAGTGCAGGGGAGAAGTGAATATTTGTTGGTTTAATTTGCCAGATAAAGCAGAGATGGAGCACTAGGAAAATTGTGTAGGGCCTTTCAGGTTTTTTTTTTGTGTACCTGCATTCTAGACCTACTCGGGCTTTGCCCCCTTCCATCTAGACATTTTACTGGGCCCCAACGGCAGTTACCCCTGTAGAGACTGTGCAGAAATAATTTATATATGTTAGGAATGTTCTATAAACATTCCTCTCTTTATTTTATTATACCCATTATTTGCGGTGGGTGAATTATCAAGATGTACCTACCACAAGCAAGATTTTGCTATCTAATGTTCCTTGTTTTCTATTCTGGTGTGCGAAATCCTGAATTTCAGCTGACTATTAATTATGCAAGCACAGTCAACAATGAGCTGTTAGTTTCACAGAGCCTCAAGAAAAACTCAGAATAAGCCTCCCAAGCAGTGCTGATAACTAGTGTATAAGTCCTAACTCTGCAGGGAATGGCCTCTTGACAGCACAATCCCTTTTCTAGACAAGTTCTTCTCATATTTAAATAGGTGGAGTGACCAGAAGCTTAAAATTCCTTAACTGAAAGTCTAGAAAGCTCAATGAACTTGGGGAATAATTAGAAATATCAGCCTTAGCTTCCATAATATCCTTGAGCAAATTCCATAGGGAAAAAAAAAAATCATCTTTAGCATACAGAAGATCTCAAAAATGGTCCAGCTCTACATTCTAAATCCCACAGTGCTACTGTTAACTTTTGCTAATCTTGTTCCTTTTTCTCATCATTCTCTTCAGGTCTGCGCTAGGTGGAAGAAGCTTAAACACAAATTTTGGCATTCGAACATATTATGATATGTTTCAGAAGATGGAAGACACTTACAAATTTTGTGCTCAGTGCAAGAAACTGCCGTCTTTTCTGCCAGACCCTCGCAATATGAGAAGGTGCAAAAGGTAAGGGCATCTGAGGAGTAATGCATTTACATCGCATCAGTGTCTGTTATGCCTACAAGGACTCCAAGCTCTTTTACTCTCTCTTAGTTGAGTTTCTTTATATGGTATTAATTGGCCACACACATTATGTTCAATAACAACAATTCAATGCAAAGTTTTTCTGTTGAATTGTCTGTATATGTGGATGACCATAGATCAAAATATCAGTAGCTGGCCACATCCATTGATATACTGTATTTCTCTGTCAGATGAAAACTATTGCCTGCTCTGTATCAATAAACAAATGTTTCAGCACCAGTATTGTACAGAGATTTGATTCTAAGACCTAAAACTGAACTTTAATTTATGTTTAATTTAACAACTACTTTGGTTATCTATATAAAAAATTGATTCCATCTTGTAGAGTTTTTATTACCTTTATCTTGACTCACCTCCTTCCATGTTGCTTCCCTGCAGGTGTCAGAATGTTTATTACTGTGGGTCAGAGTGCCAAAGAGAAAACTGGCCATCGCATAAGAAGTTCTGTAGAAAATTGAAACTGGCTGCAATCGACAGATTGATGGAATGGTTGATTTTTACAGGTAATATTGATCGTGAACTGTTGGGCGGAAATGTAAATACAGAGAGTAAAGAGTTTGTGATCACTATTAGACTGTAGGACCTGAGTGGGTCCCATTGGCACACAATAATAGATCTCTCAACAAAAAGTGAAGAAATATTAGCCTTGAAGGCACCACTGCATTATCCCTTATGTGAAAGCTACGTAATAAGTGTGTATATAAAGCCTGAGATTGTTTAAAAGGTTATAATTGGGGGTCATGGCTGTCAGGCATCTGAAGGCCAGAACATCTCTTGTTATGCCACTGGTAGACAGGAAAATTTCTAACCATTCCCTTTTTTGAACTGGAAATAGAATGTTGACTTACTGAATTGCAGATGATAAATGGGCCTTAAGCACCTAAAGGAGTCATGTCAATCGTCATCAATTGTAAATAAAGTTTTGCAATAGTTGCTGAAAAGTTGCAACATGATTGTTAAGTTATTCATAAATATTTATTTATTTTTTTTTGCTTTGTAGGAGACATTCCCTTTCCAACAGATCCTTGGACCAAAAAGTTAGCAGATGTTAAGAACTGGGAAGACTGGCTTTCTATGCAAGAAAATCTAGAGGAGAAAATTGATAACATAATGGCTGGGCGATATATGGGAATCCTGTGGTCAAATGCTGGAAAACCAAGACCAGAGGACAGTGAAATCCGTGAATCAGTAAAGCGTCTGACAATGGACTTTTTCAGTAGGCCCATGACAATTGGCTTTGCCATGAATGCCTTTCGTGTGGACCCCTATTCTAAACCAGTCACTGTGCATGTAGTTGGTGCATCACATATTGAGACATTGAACATCAGGGCTAGCGACTATGATGAACTAGCCAAAATGTTTCCAAGAAACCAAGGTCTTGAGATTGTAATGGTGGGACCTGAAGTGGTGGATGGTCCTGTCATGAGACCACCTCTGGTGGCATTTGGACCACGAGGGAAAGTATATCTGAGTGGATACAAAGGATTATATCATGTCTTCTGGGAAACAGTGATAGAGACCCAACAAGCATCAAGGCCAGATCTTGTAGTTGGCTACCATCCAGGTATTTTCTTCCTAATTTATTTATCTGAGATACTGGTTTCCCACTGTTTTCATGTAACGTGATTATTCCTAGACCTTCATAGCATAGAAACTATATTGCGTATTAATGTACTGCCATAAAATTATGATACTCAACCACCTGCTTGGGCCATATATTTAAACTCTGGAATTAGGAGATTTAATATTTCAAATGGTTCCCTAGAAGAACATGGAAACAGGTGCTGTGTTGTCTCCCAGATACTGAATTATCCATGTGACAGCCTTTAAGGACTTTATGGGGAGCTGGAAAAATCCTGGGTATTTACAATGCTTGTAGAGCTTTAGCTGTGAATCTCTACAGATGCTGTTTATTCAACCCTTGCCTGCCACAAGATCCTGCCAGGAATGGCAGCTTTATCTCTGAAAACAATCCAGCTGGCTCAGATCTCATAGTCTGTGTTTTGGACACCATTGCATCCCTCACAGTGACATGCATGAGCAGCTGCAGGGATTGAGACTTATAGTGCAGAGGGAGGTTTATAAGCGTAACTTGTACAGGTGGAGTTTTTCTCCTTCACATAAAGTACGTGCTTAGTTAGCATGAGACTTCACAGGGGTAGTAAATGACTCCTTTAATTTTTAATAGAATAGCTGGCTGTGCAACTGCAAATTAAATTCATTTTAAAAGTACAAAGTATTTGACGTCTTTCAACATTTCTGCATGGTGAGCTCCGCTGCTGTGCTTTGATCTAGAAACGTACCGCTGTCCAATCATATGGTTTAACTTGTCAGGCTTAAGCTTAAAAGTAGGACACTGAATGAAGACAGACTTTTGTCCAGTATTGAGGTTGATAACTGAACTGCCCTGGTTTTCACCAATGCCCTTTTAGGGACACAGACTTTTCCATGGCAGAACTGGTAATGTGACTTCCCCAACAAATGGAACAGCCGAAACAGTGACGCAACAGATTACTAAATCCAGGTGGGCATAAGTCAAGGGAGACAGGAAAGATGTGTGCATATATAACAAAGCCAAAAGTCAGGAAGGAAGGGAAGCAGATACAGTATGGTCCACGGTCATGGACTAACCTTTAAAGGGGAAAAAACTAAGGGAATGCGTTTACTTCAACCTTTGGAACTTTTATTACTGGATACATAGCTGGATACTTCTTGCATATAAATAGGAATTCAACAACAGGGGCAATTGTTTACTGAGTTCTAGTAACCCATAGCAACCAATTAGAAGTCAGCTTTCATTATCCTGGCTCCCATATATACCAGTGAATGCTAGCTGCTGACTGGTTGGCTTACTAGACCTCTATAAATGATTGCTAGATTTATGATTTCCCCTCCAAGGGAGTTATTGACTAAAGTGAGAATACGACTGTCTAAGTGAATTATCATCACTTTGGGTGGCTACACCCTGATTCTCTACTCCTTATTCATTAAACAGCGGATTCCCATAGCAAATCCGCGACAATATTCACATAGTAAAGTCGCGACCGCATCAGTAGCCGTCTATTGTGTAATGTGCTTCCGTCTTTATCTGGCGAATTCGCCACATCGCAGAGTTTGCTGAATACCCGAATATGGGGAAATGACGAAATCACACCTTTACGAGACAATTCAATCTTGATTCAATAACCCCCTAAATGTTTTATTTACTTGTTTAGTAGTGAAAGGGCCGATCACTCCCTTCACCTTCTCAGTTATTAGAAAATCGCCCTCTCCCGCTGCTTTTATATTTAGTAATATTTATTTTAGTGATGCAGCAAAAATCTGTGTTTGGCTGTCTGCCTTTTTATTACGTGTTCATAACATTGTTATATCTGAATATATCACATTCTAATTGAACTATGAAAAATAAAGCCAAATAATAAAATAAATAATAAAATAAAACTTACTACAGGTGGCCTTCACCTTCCCACCACTCTAATTTAAATTAGCAACGCCACAAATAAACCATAATTTAGTCCTGCCAATGCAGGCATCACAAGGTTCTTCTGCAGATATTTTCTGAAAAACCTATGTCTAACTTGTAGCCCTGCTCTTGTACCATTCCCAGAACCCTCTGCCAGAAAAAGTGCTCCAACAGGACCTTCTTAATTTAAAGTCATCAGCATAAACATAAAAGCCATTGACATCACTGTTGCATGACAACAAGAACAGAGTAATATACAAGGAAATGTGAAACCACTGAGTGGTATAATAAAATCGCCACAAGGTGATTTCAGCATGACCTTCCTAATACAGGATTATAGAGATGTACATAGGATTTGCAAGGCAGAAGACACATGCCATTACTGAGATGAGACTTCAACTAGACATTAGATGAAAGAACTAAGTGTCCCAATGGCACGACCTGTTGATGATCACATGTCAATGATCCAAGCTTGTAAGGAGCCAAACTATGGGGATTCCAAAATAGGAAAAATTACTTTCACCCAGTAGCATTAGCCAGTGCTCCACAATAGTTCTTACAAACTCTACAATAGAAAGGTTTGAATATTAGGTGGGGGGGGGGGGTTATTCATCAAAGAGTGAATTCACCAGGAAAAGTGATGGAAATTTGGCCACACTAAGTCAATTCTGCTTATACAGTAAATAGCGCATTCACTTGCCGATGATGAAAATGTTCATGAAGTGTATTTGAGGCATTCTCAGGCATAGTCAGGCAAATCAAAGCTGTCACCTATAGTGGCAAATTCAACATATACCATATTGCTGTGATGTGACAAAGGACACATTGTCACCAAAACTATCTCTGTTTATATTCATTTCTACAAACTGGCACTAGGCACGAATGGTCATAACAAAGGACAGTCACCAGTTTGTCACATTTTGGTAGGCAGTTTTGTTGCCGTAGCCTAGTTTCCTAAAATGTCTTCAAGATCCCTTTTAATGGCAATTCCAAGGTCATGTCGCCATTTTGTCACCATATTTTCTATGGCTTTTTTTGAGTAAAATGTAGCTTTTGTCAGACTTTGTTGAATATGCACCCAAAAATTGAATACTCAATTGGGGTTTGTTTATTTGTTGTGGGCATTATAATTCCCTTTAAGACCTCCATCACACATGCTTACACTCATACAGTAAGGGCATAATGAGAATGAGGCATAATACAGTAAAGTATCTAACGCTATGGTGTAATCTTCATATGCCATGTTTGTAATGGATCAATAAAAGTTACATTTTAACCTTACTGGAGTGTTTGAGATTAGGTTCTTCATAATACAGTGAAGTATCTGACGTTATGGTGTAATCTATATGTTGTGTTTTTAATGGATCAATAAATAATACATTTTAACCTTACTGGATTGTTGGTGATTGGATTCTTCATAATACAGTGAAGACCAACCATCTGCACATTGGGGGACATATTTCTCAAATACTGTGATGTGCCTTTGTTTTTGCCAAGATGCAGTACCATTACCAATCTAGGCCTCACACCACTATCATTGTAAGGTCAATTTTAGAATACAGAATATTTGGCGAATGCGAGTGTCCAACTCCAGAGGTCAATAATCATAAACCTTGAAATAGCCAAGTTGCATCATGTGACTTATTTGATTTTACTGCAGTTTTCATGCAATTGGTAGAAGGCAATTTTATAGATAATGATGTCAAACGGCATTTCACTAAATGCAAAGCGTCTGCGGTGGCCTCTTTACTTACATTGCTGTGTGGTAAAAATGCCTCTATGTGTTTTACGCTATAACTTCCAGCATCGTCCAACAGTTAGCAATAGTAGCAGTTTCAGATTACTAAAGGAAACATCTGATAAAGTCGTGTATATATAGAAAGCAACTAGTGTCTAGTCGTTCATAACGGTAAATCGATATGGCATTTGGCAGTGTCACAAACCCAAAATCTTTCACTGAACAGTTAAGGTCTGACCCCTATAATTCCAACAAGCTATCATGGATGCAGGCACCCTGTTATTAATCTCAAACAGATTTGCAGTTTATTTTCAGAAGTATATAAAAATGCCCTCCCTCCCTCATAGAATTTCACACGCAGATCCATATGGAGCCTGTTTATGATAACGCTTCTAGAATCCCTCATGGTTAAGTAAGTAACGCACATGTGTAATGTGAAGAGCGGTTTATTTTCAGCTGTGGACAAAGTGATATAAACACTGGGAGCAGGCAGGCTATAAAAACAACAGACTGTATTTATTTTATTTGCTTTGTATGTAATAGTAATGTAATGCAACCTTCAAAACTTAACAGTCCATTTTAAAGAGCATTAGTAATGGTTATAGGATTCGGTAGAGTGCACCGTGACAAGGAGCCCCTCTTCTCCATATACTCTATGTCAACTTTGTGCTCCAAAATGGTGGGAAGTTGTTACTGAAATATGATCAGCTGTGATGGTGATTTCCTTCTCCTCGGGGGAATTAGATTACAGACGAATATTGCATTTTAAACTGTTCCCAACATCCTCTGCCAATCATATGCACTTGATATATACAAAACAGGACACTGTACTAAATGCAAACAAGAGATGAGCTGTCAATCAGGTTTAATATAGGAGGAGCCTACTAGCATGCTGCCATGTCGTACAGACGAACAACAGTCTATAGTATGGAGGGGCCATTTTGCAGTCCCGCATGCAAATTAAGGTATATTGATAAGTAAAGTGGTGTTTTTTTCTGAATCTCTATCTGGACAGTTTAAAAGTCATTGGACTCATTTTGTGAATCAGTGATATGGAAAGATGATGGTCACTCTTTCCTTTAAACTTCCTATTTCCTGTTTGCTTTTCCCAGGGTTCCATGCATCTCAGGGACTGGCAGAAGGATGGCTTCCCACTCTGTTACTCCTCAGGGACTATAACATCCCAGCAATTTTCACTATGTACAGGTAAGTGCATTATAACATGCTGACACATTGTACCTCCATTAGGCAAAAAGGAATGTGCCACGCACACGTCAGTTGCAAGGAATCTGCTGACACTCTGAGGACTTTTACATGTGTTGTTGTAGGTTGGTTGAATGAATGACTGTAATGAGTTTGTTTATGAGCAAGAATATGTCACACTAGCTTTTAGTGATCCTGTTATTTGGGGTTTTATTGCAATAGAGCTAATAATGATACCTCTGCTTTCTCTTTCTTTGTCTCTACAGTGATCAGGAGCTGAAATATTCCCTACAGATCTTGGCGGAGTTGGAGACCCGGGTTCTAGGTTCTGGGCCACTACCTTTTGCCTCTCTGAAGCCAGAGCAAGTTCAGTCAGATCCCAACAAGACCCCTGCTCATAGTAACGCCCTCTACCTGCTCTTCAGAGGTATTGTAGGGGCTGAATCAGAGACTGACATGGCAGAGTTGGAGGAGACATGTGGGTAGAAAAAACACAACATGACCTTCTCTCAAGCATAACCTTCTCTCAACATGAACTTCTCCCATAACAAACAGTGTTCCAGCTGGTTTCTCAATCCGTGGTCATCAGTTATTAAGAGAGCCATGAAGTTAAGTAGGCAAAGTGTACCTCTGTATAGCAACAAAGAGCAGCCAATCAGATGTTTAAACACATTATTCCTATTTAGTGAAATGTAACTGCTTAATGGTTGCCATAGGTTACTAGATTGTTTCAAACTAAGTCCATGTAATAACATAACTGCTACATGTTGGACAGTCGCACCTTTTTATTTAGCATTGTGATTTTTATTTTTCTGCACTTGCCTATCACATGACACCACTTGCCTTTCTACATATATCTCTCTTTTCGGTTTGTTTTCTTTTCTGAACCGTCATTGTTCTAAATGTCTATTAGCCAAATATCTGAACAATAGGCCTATGAACCACGTAATTGTGCAATCTTCTGCTTACAGGGACCTATCCAAGTTACTGTGTGGTGTACTTTTAGGCAAATTACTGTAGCCATTAGACAATAAAGGCAATAAAGACTTCTCAGAGGGAAATATTTGCAGTTGCATTATGGAGCTCTTTCAGTATTGGACTTAATTAGAGCAAATTCAATGGCATCCTATTCCAACGGGCTTAATGTCTGATAACTGGAATTTAAGCCAGATGTCTAACATCACAAAGAGTGTTTTTTTATGTAGATTGTAAGCTCTTGTGGGCAGTGTGTACATAACCACTGTTTCCCCAATGCCTACATTTCTTTTGTGATGTTGTAATGTTTGCTGTTTATACCTGCACTAGATAGTGTTTGCAGTCTAGAACACTTTCCTTCATCAGTGACCTGATTTACTTTGGGCTAGTACCTACTCAGTCACCATTCCAAAGGGAAGGAATACAACTGCCGTCAGGTGCCATCTGGAAAACACTTCTGTGAGTTACATTTTCAGTTAGTTGCATTAATATTACACATGATAAAAACCTCCTCCCCACAAATTGCTGGATTATTGGGGGCTGTTAAAGGGAAACTCTTTCTATACATGTCGTACTGCAGATAAATGATAAAATTCTACTTTCTTCTAACATATAACATTCGCATTTCAAGTTGAAAAATTGCTTTTTTACAGGCATAGCAAATATGGAGCTACTCTAGAACCAGTTTCATTGCAAACATTATCGGTGTGAAAACTTAATACCCGGCATCCTTTGTCAGGGGCACACCTTTAGGGTTCACTGAGACCCGTCTGCAGCTTGCAGTGCCTGTCTCCTGAACCCCCCAGATCCCAGTAAGTGGAAGTCTTTTGGTCTTTTGATCCGGAGGGGGGGTGTTACCCCACTGTTCTCTGTGCACAATTTTGAGGTAAAACATATACAAAATGAAGGATGGTTTATAATCACCCCTGAAACGTTATCTGTGCACTTTGTGTAATAAAAAGGATAATACCTTTAAGTGATTTTACCAAAAGAAGCTTAAATCAAATCAATATTTGGCGTGATGCCTTTAAAACAACATTGATTCCTCTAGGTTCATTGCACACTGTTGTTGGAGGCAGGGAGGCTGTTCCTAACATCCTAGGGAAGTAACCACGGACATTCTGTGGATTTAGACTTGCTTAAATCCTTCTGTCTCATCATGTAATCCCAGACAGATTAAATGATGTTGAGATCAGGACTCCGTGGGAGCCATATCATCATCATCCAGCCTCCAACAACCATTTGCATGTCTATTTGTCCCTATTAAATACATGCTTTTGCAATACATTTTATTTCATTATTTCCCATTTCCTTTCAGTTTATCAACACTTTCTTTGAAAAGCCCCTTCCTTCTCACCCACTTGCTCTTCTGCAGCTCATTTGGAATCTTAAATCAGTGATTTAAATGAATAGCTTGAGAAAACTGAGTAACCAATCAGAATCTTTCAGTTATGCAACCTCACAATGCTGCTGCTGAGTAACCAATCAAAATCTTTCAGTTGTGCAACCTCTCAATGCTGCTGCTGAGTAACCAATCAGAATCTTTCAGTTGTGCAACCTCACAGAGCTGCTGCCCCACCTGCTTCTTTATGACTGTTTCTTTCAGAATTCTCAAACCTGTGGATCGATCAGTGGCATAAGAAGTAGATAATAGATGAGAGGCTTCTGTAAGAAAGTGGCTTTAAATGCAAAAACAATGATAACAAATATAAATATATTGCAAAAATCATTTATTTACTAGTGACAATTACATGTCAAATAACTGTTGAATGTGGAACTGTACCTTTAAAGGGCAACTATAGTCAGATTACATCTTTACATATGCAGTACTATACCATAGTAAAAAGCATTTCTCCCCAGTAGTTGTTATATCTGAAGCTGGATGATTTAATACACTGCACTGCAAAACTCCTGCACCAGGAAATGTGTGAGTGGCCATGTAACAGTCAGTTTTCCATGAAAAGGTTCCCT
>JAKJJM010169115.1:0-12046 GCA_021901965.1 Pipa carvalhoi
AAACACTTATATCTGACATACGTATAATTAATTCATAACATCATTAATAATAAAATATTTATTGTGGAAGAACTAGTCCACAGCAGCTAGTCTTGCAGCAATTATATAACCTTCTATGGTGGCCCTAGGGGAACTATCTACCAGTGAGTCCTTACAGTCTCCAGACTGGGTTACCAGTGCTACAGGGAAAATGTAATGCTTTCAGGTGACCTCTATGGCCGGGCAATCTGTAGTGGAAGGTGAGCCTAGTCTACCACCTGTGAACCCTAGACTGATCCATGGTGGACATTATGCTACTGAAACAAATTGTATCAGCCAACCTTTGTCCCACATATTAACCTCTCTAAACATTATATTAAATATCTATATTTCTACACCAAATAGGAATTGTAGCATTTTCAGTGACAACATGGCAATCAATAAGAGCTATCTGCTTATCCCAGCTGCCACTCCTGGCCTCATATTTATTAGAACCTCACTATGCATCATGGGATTTGTAGACATTTCAACAAGTGCTAAATGACTTGTCTAAGAGCTGTATATCCTATATAAATGCAAACATGGCAGTCACATGCTTTTATAATGTCCCACAAATCCTTTGTGACATTTAATATTCTATTCATTAAAGGTGGAATGTGCATTGGCCATTATATATATATAATAAAGAAAATGTTATAATGTATACCTGGATAAAGACCACATTTTTAACTACTCTAGTGCTGCTGCCTTCTACAATTATATATATAGGGGCCAATGCACATTCTACCTATAATTAAAAGAATATGAAATGTCACATATACAAACATGTATATAGCTGATTTTCTATGCGTTCTATTTTTGATAATATCTTTTAGATTTAGACTTTAAGTAGAAGTAAGAGAAAGCCATAATAAGGACCAATAGAAAATAGAGGAAACTCACCACAAAACCCACCGAAGTGAAAAGCCACAAGCCATTGTCTGTTACTCCCCAGGAATTGCTGTTAACTCTGAAGGAAACCGTTATATTATATAAGTCACACTGCAGTCATTGGACAGAGAAAATAGTTTTATCCAACAAGAAAATTAGTACAGCCTCAGAATTGTTGCTAGGCAGATTACTATCAATTTAAAAAACTGGAATTGAAATCTACAGCTGTAGAATGGCAGAAGTCAATAGCGGATTGGGAAAATTATAGAGCAGCAAAAAACCAGTCTTGTGCATTATTTAACCCGGGTGTCTGTAACAACCCTAGGGCTGGCATAGCTCATATGTTCCCCTGGCATCTCCATGACAGTAGCCAGGGTGTTAGTATGGGAACTCAAAAAACAAATTATAGTCATTTACAAAAACTTTGTTTTTTTTTTATTAAATATTGAAGTAAAAAAATGGTTTTAGATTTTGCTGTTACCCTTTAACCATAAACTACCGCTGGGGATTCCCCAACTGGGTCTAGATTGGATCCTAACATTGTGATTAGTTATTGGACTACCCATTCTGTATATCACATAAAGGGGCGAAATTTATAAAACTCGAAAGGGTCCATTTCGATCTTCTCGAGTTTTAATCGATGTTAAAAAAACGGGTCGGATCGAAAAATATCGATTAACGCTTTTTTGATCATTTTTTTCCGATCACTATTTTTCGATGTGTTACCGCTGGGGAGGCGCTATAAGCGCTTATGGCATTTTCCCAGCGGTAACAGATTTAAAAATATCGATTGAAAAGTTTTGATTGGAGAAAATCAATCGAAAAGCATCAATCAATATTTTTTAATCGTACCCTTTTTTTTAACATTGATAAAATTCAAGAAGATTAAAATCGAACTTTTTGAGTTTTATAAATTTCACCCTAAGTGTATTCATTTGCACCCCTAAATAAATACAGTCCCATACCTTCTCTATAATACAGTGATCTCTTCGTTAGATGTTTAGGAGGTGGAATGAGCAAATATCAGAGTTACAGGAGCTCCTTATTATAAAATAAAAGGCACCACATAATAAGCATGTTATGGCACTATGGGAATTTAAACAAGCACAGTGACACCTTTCTAAGGCAGTAGGCAGGGACGGTCTCTATGATTCAGTTTGTTTTTGGGAGAAAAGGTCTCAGAATTAGATAAGTTAAGGGTCCGGTTTGAAGTTGGCTCAACCTGATAAAAAGCCTGAGGGGGTCATTCTGGTAGCTCCAAATTTTCTGTCCCGAATTCACTTATAGCGAACTCCCATTATAAAGTCGCGACTGTGACAAACAAATTGTTGCAGTCGCGATTTTATAATGGGAGAATTGTCGCGGCCGCGACTTTATAATGGGAGTTTGCTATAAGTGAATTAGGGACAGAAAATTCGGACCTACTGGAATGACCCCCTCAGACTTTAGAAAATAACCCCCCTTAGTGGGTATGTAATGTATAGGTCTGATTATGAACTTCAGGGTAAAGTGGTTTAGCCAGGACCAGTTTCCAGGGCCGTTCCTAGGGGCGGGCAGTGCGGGTGGCCGCTCGGGGCGCCGAGGCGATAGAGGCGCCAAGCGGGGGGGAGAGGGGGCGCTCTCACCTCCGACCGCTAGCACCCACCCCCACACACAAACTTTCACTCCAGGCGAGGGGCGCAAGTTTAAGCTCTCGCCCGGAGTGAAATTTATTCTAGGAACGGCCCTGCCAGTTTCATAGCAAGATTTCTAGAAAGGCTTCAGGAATTGACCCTTCTTCACATTCTGATTGGTCAGTCAGCAGAACATAACTCTTCCAGGTCTTGTTCTGTAGTGTCACCTTGCATTTTAATTGGTCCATATGTGGATAAATCAATTCAACTTTATATCTAGGTGGAAAACATTTGTGATCCAAGTTTCTCACCCTTCGTTTAGCATGTCCGTAATGTAGTCAAAAATTCTTGCAGCGAGGGAGTTGGAGATTGATTTGATATTGTTGTTTTGCATATGAGTTAGAGGGGTCAGAGGAGACCAGGTGGGGGAGAATGCTGGCACACGACCATACTGGTTCTGTCCACTGCTTATTTGTACTTTTTATTAATGCTTGTCCATATGATCTGGTAGTGGACAGCAAGATGCAAAAATCCTGTGCTCTAGTTTTATAGAGCCCCAAGGTAATTTATTGTTTCATAATTATATAGAGCTGACATTCTACAGTACATAATATATTAAACATTAAACTAATCAATTATTGGCTACTACAATGATTGGCTTAATTACTTTCTAGGTCAGTGATATCATGACATTGTTGCAGTGTAACTGTATTCTGCTGTGATTGGCTTTAGATGAAATTTATGGCAAAATGCATTGATGAGTCTTATTATCATATAGATACATAATAGAATGTTAAAAAATTTGTGATTACATAATAAGTTATGTTGCAATGGTGATGGGTGCTTAGGTCGGAAGTTAGGTGGAAGTTTGAATTGGAAACAACTTATGTTGTGGACTCAGTGGGCGAAATTTAACAAAGTCGGAAAGACTGCTATGGGTCTTTCCGACATTCTCGCGGGAGGATCACCTCCCGTGGGAATCTCGTTTTCCACCGAAAATTTTCGTAGCCATACGAGTTATGGCTACTTTTTTGCTACAAATACCCAATTTCTAGACTATGGAAATCGAAAAACACCGATTTCCACAATCTGGAAAACGAGATTCCCATGGGAGGTGATCCTCCCACGAGAATCTTGCCAAATTAAGCCCGAAAAGACTCGAATCCAACCAATCGAGTTGTTTCGGGCTTAATAAATTTTGCCCAGTATATATATATATACGTTATATATTAGGATATAGTGGTCGTGTTAGTCCACAGATGCAAAAAAAATGAGTATTGCGATACTTGGTGATACCTTTTTTATTGGACTAATGGTCACTTTACATAGACAAGCTTTCAAGAGTTATATCCTCTTCTCATCAAGTCAATAGCAATCTATTGACCTGATGAAGAGAGTATAGAACTCTCGAAAGCTTGTCTATGTAAATTGACTGTTACTCCAATAAAAAATGAATCACCAAGTATCGCAATACTCATTTTTTTTTATATATATAGATATATATGGGTTGTAGAGTTAGCTTGTTTGAGCAGCAGCACCAGAGAACCAATCCACTAAATACCATCAAGGGACCCAGGGCCAGTTTCATATTATACCTCCAACCAGCTCTTTTAATACCTTCACTGAAAGAGAGGCTAATCATGAATGTGTTAAACTGACATTAAAACTGCATTTTGACTTAAGTTCATAACACATTTACATAAATAGTCAAATGAACTTAAATAGGTGTAAGTAATTATTTACAAAGCAAAATGATATATATATATTGATAATTCATATATACCTTCCATTCTTGTGTATAGGTGCATTATCATTCTGATCAGTACAGTTGGTGATAAATTGTATTATTTGTATCTCACATTATCTCACACTATATTTGTTACAATTTGTTATTGTGACTCCTTGGGATCGAGCTGTTTGTTGCTGTCAGAAAAGACTGGCATATCAGCAGGGGACTGAGCTAATTCACTAGGCTTCTGATATAGAATAGATCATTAAAATGTGAACAAACAACCAGGACAAGATGTTTTATCCCCAAGCACGATTTATTTATGATCATATCTTCTTAATCTCAAGCCTTCTTAGTCAAGTCCTAAAAACTGGAAATGTATCAATGGTTTGGCATGAAGTAAATGTGATACTAGGGTTGTTACCCTTTGTCTACATGGACATTGAACACAAACTTCTAAGTAGAATGCCTATTGTGCCATGCCAATTTTTTTTAGCTTCTGTTTCTGCTACCCAGAATTGATAAAACACTGGAAGACATATTAGATTGGATGTATGCACATTTTTTTATAGTTTCACTCAAAGAAGAACACCACCAAGAACCTAATGGACCTACCAAGACTTCTTGCCTCTTGTGGCTATGTCTAGTTGTTTATAGTTTGTAGCAACTTGTCAAACTGTTACATCCTATGGAGGGTTGAATCCCACCTTGTACTAACCTCCCTTTTCAGGTTGTGATATAGCAACATAATTTTAGCTCTTTATAGACCTGGAGGAAATTTTGAATGGAGCAAACGAGAGTGCCTGAAGAGCGTCCGCGACTATTTCAGCAGCGCGCCTCATACACTTCGTGGAAATGCCTTCGCAAAGGCATATTCACATGGCATTTGGACAATGGAGAATCTGGCCCCAAACACTTTTTAAAAGTGCTTAACCATTCATTTGTTGTTACCACCATAAGTGATCATCACTGAAACCTTCTTCAAGAAATGACAACACACGTTCCACTCTTCTCTCCTTCTTTGGTGATATTATGTAGATGAAACAGTCATATTACAAGAAGCATTTAAATAAAATAAATAAATAACGTCCACATATATTGAGTATATCATAATTTGAGTCTTTAATTCTTTTTAAAAAGATAATGTTAAACATACAGTGATTTACTATAATATCTGTTGCCTTGGCTTTATTTAATATGGTGATATTAAATTATCTATTGACCTCATTAACCTTTTCTATTGAGCATGTTAAAAGAAACATTGTCATTTTAACTGAAGCGGGGAAAATACATTTTCTAGTACTTACCACTTCAGTTAAAGTGATATTGTGGCACCTGTTGCCAATGGATTTCTAAGCCACTTTACACTAGTGGTGCACAAAGGACATGTGATCTACAACACTTGCCTTTTATTGGTAGTGCTATATCCAATCAGGTTATGTTTTAATGCTTGCCAGACCATCAGGAGTGACATCACAGGTCTGGATTTGCATTCATAATGTATTTAAAATGGCTGCTGTGATTGTGCAGAGCTGTGTAAACTTCAGTGGGACAGTACAGAGCATACAGAGCCAATCTGGATTTTTTAATACAGTAATTTAGGAGACAGGTAAGTGGGCTAATTTATTGTATTTGTATGAAGGTAGCCTTAGTTCTTCTTTAAATGTCTTTATAATTACTATACATTCAGTTTATGCCTTCAAGAACCTAAATGTTGCCTAGAACGTATAATTAATTTTCAAAATTGGACTTTCAGGGACACTTCATGAATATGTATTGTCTAAAGCTCCATAGAAAACAGTGGGACTAGCTGGGGCTTACTTAAAGAAGAACTAAAGAAGCAAAAACAAAAAAGCTATACTAAATAATTACCTTATAGTAAGCTCCAATGATGCACTCCCAGCTTCATCTGTGCTGTATCTTCTCTGCACGGAGGCAGACTTCACAGCACTTAGGCTGTTACAGGAGCTGGCGTAAAGCTCCACCCCCTTATGCAAATGAGCAATTATATCATCACACTCATTGTGCCCTGGTGAGAGGAGAGCTCTCATTGGGGGAGCAATGACTGTGATGATGCAATCGATCTTATGCACCGCCGATTATCCTGTGTGGGAGGAGCTTCATGCTGGCAGCTGGGCCCTCCATAGAGCTGTGAAGACTGCCTTCGTGCAGTGAAAATACAGCACAGATGAAGCTGGGAGTGCATCGCTGGAGCTTACTATAAGGTACTTATTTAATGTAACTTTTTTTCCTGCTTTAGTTCTCCTTTAACGGGCACATACAACAGGTCTACTATCAGTAATAATAAAACCAGACAAAGACAAAAATTAATAGTATGAAATCTAAACACTTTTACAAGTGC
Organism: Pipa carvalhoi; assembly: GCA_021901965.1. Taxonomy (NCBI): domain Eukaryota; kingdom Metazoa; phylum Chordata; class Amphibia; order Anura; family Pipidae; genus Pipa; species Pipa carvalhoi. Next base: position 6,614 of record JAKJJM010169115.1, read on the forward strand.
TGTAGTTAACTGCCATGCCAAGCCAAATGGGAGTTTTTACCATTTGTACCTACATTTATTAGTGAGCCCACTGATACAAAACCAAGTTCCAGTGAATAGTCTAGAGCAGGGATTAATAACAATCAGAGGAATTCATCAACAGGGGCAAACTTTACAGAGGTATAGTAACCTATAGCAACCAATCAGAAGTTGTCTTTTATTATTCTCGCTTCCTTGTACCAGAGAATGCTGACTGCTGATTGGTTGCTTTGGGTTACTAAACCACTGTTGATGAATTACAGCTAAATATCTCATATTTCTGTTTTACTGTATAATCATTGCCCCTGTATATTAGGAGTGGTGCCCTGTGGCATTCTCTTGGCACTGCACTTCTTTCCACACCCCTGATACCCTTTGTCCTAAAATAATGAAGACTGCTGGCTGCCGGCTGTGCCAAGTTTTGTCTTACTGAAGGTCTTCTCTTGGTGATTCAAGTTAAGATCCATATCTTGGTTTGAATGGGAAATATTATTCTGTCTCCTTCATCTTCAGCACCTTTTGAATCATGAGACAAATGGCAGCCACATCTCACGTCATCGATCTTACCTCTTTATTTATGCCAACAGACCACAGCTTTTGAATTTATCTACTGACTCATCTTGATCCAGTTCTGGTTCCTCCAAAGGCTTATGCTACCAAATTATAAAAAGTACCAAATTATATGACTGAAGAGTGTTCTGTGTTTAATGACAGGAAAATTCTGTAGATATTACTGCATCAGTATTGAGAGATGGGAAAACCTTAAGTATGTATTCTTTTCATTTTTCATATACATTAACAGAAGTCATCTTTTTACCTGAATCATTTTGTGGTCTCCCCTGAACATAATAGGCTGTTGCCCTATAGTTAACTGCTCCTTTTAATGTTGGCCTTAGTATTTAGGTCTGGTCTTATTAGGATTATGTAGCATTTTGGAATAAAAATACAGCCCAGAAGTCCTAAACCAGAGGCAAGGATTGCAAATAGTTCCACAGCCACTATATATTTACCTTTGGTGCTAAGATAGGCTGGGATGAATGAGATCCAAACACTACAGAGCACTAACATGCTAAATGTGATGTACTGAGATTCATTAAAGGTGTCTGGCAGTTTCCGTGCATTATATGCCATCATGAAACATAAGACTGCTAGAAATCCCATGTAACCAATCTCAACGTAGAAAGCAATGACAGAACCTTCATCACATTGTAATATAATCTTACCAACTTCCAAATGGGTATTATAGTCTGGGAATGGTGGAAAAAATACCAGCCATGCAAAACATATGGTAAATTCTACTAAAGTACAGATGATCATTAAAGTAGTGGACACATTCCTGAACATCAATTTCCTTCCTTTCGCTTCAGGTTTTATAGATCTAAATGCTAAAAGGACCGTGCAGGTCTTTGCTAGCAAGGAGGAAATAGCCACAGTAAATGCAAAGCCAAAAGCTATGTAACAAAGAAGGCAGGATATCTTTGTAGGCTGCCCAAGGAATAACAGAGTACAGAGGAAGAAAAAAAAGAGAGACAGGAGAAGGAGGAAGCTGAGGTTTTGGTTATTGGCTTTCACAACTGGAGTGTCCTTGTGTTTAATAAATATTCCCAATATTGCAATGGTGATTGTAGAGAATAGAATTGCAGAGACAGCAAGGGATAAACCCAATGGATCTTCATAGGAAAGGAACTCTAAATCTTTCAGAATGCAGGTGTCTCTTCTTTTATTCGGCCAGTGATCCTCTGGACACCAGAAGCAATTTTCCATGTCTAGAAGAAAAAAAAATATCGGTAATAACAACATTGACTCTGCTGATTATACTCAAGTGTTTAATTTAAGCACTGCTAAGCATCCATCCTGGACTTCATCTGGAGTTTGTATGTTTGTATGCAGCTGCATGGGTTTCCTCCGGGCACTCCGGTTTCCTCCCACAATCCAAAATACATACATTTGAATCTGTCTATATGTGTGTGACTGAATAGGGAAACTAGATTGTAAGCTCCACAGGGCAGAGATTGAAGTGAATGATAAATCTCTGTAAAGCACTGTGTAACATATCAGCGCTATATAATAAACGCTATATAAATGAAAAAATACATACATCATAAATACATGTGTTACCTTTTCGAAAAGCACAATTATTAGGGACACAAAACTATTTAAATGCTACCTCTTAATCAGCTCATTAAAATTAAAGCCAAGAACTTGCTATATTACAACTCTTTTATGTTCATAAGAATCCCTGGGTATGGTTATTCTCATTACCTAACAACAAATATATGGACAAGTAGTACTGACCAGACACAAGTCTACATGAACAAAATTATTTTGTGCATTGTTGACTTCCAGAATAAAGCCTACAAATAAATATTTGTTACAGAAAGTCATTGCACATTGACTCTATTCTCTTATACTCTCTCCTTGCATTGTTATCTTAGGCCAGGGTTCTCAAACTCGCGGCCCTCCAGCTGTTGCAAAACTACAAGCCAATGGCTGTCCAGGCATGATGGGAATTGTAGTTTTGCAACAGCTGGAGGGCCGCGAGTTTGAGAACCCTGTCTTAGGCATTGCATTTCAGGGACCATACCTGACATAGGAAAAGCCTTCATGGTATGCTGATGTGTTAGTAATGTAGCTGAATCTTGTAGAATAATAGCTGCAGACCCATTATGCCTGCTTAAACAATCTCAAAATATAATACAAAATAGTCATTCAGTGCTGCTGTTTTTCTATCATCTTTTACTTTACTGACCTGTTCTATTGGAGATCATTTGCTCTGGACAGGCCATACATTTATAGCAACATCGGTGCTGGCCTTCTTCAGGTATCTTTCTATACCCTGGGAGACACATCTCACTGCAGGTGGAGTTTGGAGTCTGAAAGATAGATCACTGAGAATAGTAATTAGCTTAAAGTAAGTCTAGTGGACCATCCCCCTCCACTCATGGTCTAAGAAGGTACTAAGAACTGATCCAAAGGGATAGCATCTGAGATAGAGGTAAGTGTCATGCTATGATCAGAAGCATGGTAAGATGTCAAAAACAGTGTAGGACATGGAACTTGTAAGAAAGGCCACAATATATATACTGACAAAATCCAATGCTTTTACGGGTATGTACTACACAGAGAATGTGGGAGATGTATATCCATCTGCATAAAATGATGTGGTATGGGCACATTAACAATATACTTTACAGTGGGCCTTTGGTTGCTTTGATTCTGGGAATTATAATTATCATATTATAATATCGGTTACACATCTCACCACTATATGTTCCTCTCTGCCCTTGTTTCCCTTTCAATTCTATATTTACAATTTCAGATTGTCTTTTCTTAGTACCGCGATTCATAATATTTCAGTTTCTGTGAGCCTCTATTTGCAATTTTATCTTTATCTCTCCTGCCTATTAAGAAGTGATTTCTAACATTCATGTGCTAGTGTTTTTATTCCAATTTTCCTTTTTATTTTTTCTTTTGAATCTGAAGATCCTAATCCTTGTCTTCCCCCCCTCTTTTTCCACTACCCCCGGGAACTTTTATGACTTCTACTGACCATAATGGGTCAAGGGGGGGGTTCTAGCAATACTATATAACTGACTGTTGAATTTTCAAGTCAAGAATGAACAGGAGTTAGGAGAAAAAGAAAGTTTGTTCAACAAGGAAAGAAGCAAAATAAAAGTAATGTTAGTCTGCCTGCAGAAACAATAATCCATATTATTTGCAGTGCACATTTATAGATTTCCACTCTATAAATGTGCACAGGCTTTGAAACGGTAGTGATAAAATTCAGGGGAATTCATCAACATGGCAAATTTTACAGAGATATAGCAACCAATCAGAGCTTGGCTTTCATAATTCTAGCTCCATTATAACAGTGAACGCTAACTGAAGATTGGTTGCTAAGGGTTACAGGACCTGTGTAAATGGCTGTCCCTGTTGATGAATCCCACTATATATAATTATAACTGAGAACTCAGAAACAGTGATGTATAGTAGAATGTGGAGCTTTTGTCCAAAAGCCATTTGTATTACCGTCTAGAGACACCTCTAGTTAGCTCAGTGTTTGAGATGAAGCTTGGGCAGAAGTGAAAAACGAAAGCCATCAAACTTTATAAAAATTTTATTTAAAAAAATTGCATTTTTATACTGACAAAAAAATCTTAATATTTAAGGAAGTTAAATTTGAGATAATATCCCTTTAAAACGAATTCTTGCTATATGTGCACATGTATTATTACCTGGGGAAAATAGCTGTCCCAATAAATGGAACTGTCATTAATATGATAATGAAGATCACCATCAGCCAGATAAACTTGAACAACCAATATCTCCTGCATGCCTTGGTTTGGAAACTCCACAATGTTTAATAAATCAAACTCTCCAGGAACATTTCCTTTTTCATCAAAATATACTTTATTGCCCCCTGGTGTTGCAAAGTGAAGATTTCTCAAATAACTATTGATCTATTTAAAAAAAGCAAATAAAGAGATAAAAATGAAACAGCGTTTCCTCAGTTTTATTGTGGGAAGAATTTCAAAGCCAATCAGAAATCCAGGAATGTTAGGAAATGGTCCTGCTTTGATATGGAAACTACTACAGTGTAAACAGGGAGGAGAACTATACCACTGAAGTCTTATATTACTGTTACTAAAGGAACGACTATCTGCTACTTGCATCAGTTTGTAAATGAGTACATACATAGGAATGTCTCTGTGATTGTCACTGTTTTTATTAAGTACTACATGATCTATTACAGTGGTTCTCAACCTTTTTATTGCTGCGACCCCTTTAGTACAATTCCCTGTGATTTGGTGACCCCCATTAATTAATTGTTATTGGGCGACCCCATTCAAACCCTATATTTACGATGGTCTTAGGTGACCCCTGGCAAATAGTCATTCGACCCCCAATGGAGTCCCGACCCACAGGTTGAGAACCCCTGATCTATTAGGAGCCTTCTTCAATAGAGCACAGACTTTTTTCTGCTGAAAGCCTATGTCCAAGGTTGTTCTGGCCCAGCAGAGGATCGGAGTATTCTCCGGTGGGCCCCAGCATTTGTGGGCCCATAATTGGGGCAAAACCTCATGGTACACCTGGACTAAGACTATGATGGGCTATTGAGTGATGTTCTGTGAAACTGATTTACTATAGTATAGAATTTTTCTGGTGCAGATGATAACATAGAAGGATTTGTTAGTAGGCAGATGTCCCTCGAGGTCAGCTTCTCTGCTGGGCCCAAGCTACTGTACCTCAGTCTGAGACTGCCTAAAATGCCCATAGCATATTCATAAATAAGAAATAGAACGACAGAAGTATTGGGGTAAAATACCTCAGGAATCTAGCTCAGACCTTAGAGGACTTGGGTTGTTAGCACATCACTGCTGTCAGACATATATATATATATATATATATATATAT
>JAKJJM010169131.1:0-10206 GCA_021901965.1 Pipa carvalhoi
GAGTGGAGAGATCTGATATATTTTACAAAGCGATTTGATATTCTATGTTTGTGAGTATCTGGTATATAATTTTATTGGAATAAAATGTTTATACATAATGCGCTATGAGAATGTTATTTGTCTTCTATGAATTTGCACTTATGGAGATGGAGTGATTCATTCCCTTGTGGATATATACTGAACAATTGTTAATCCAGCGTTTACACTTAAGGCGTTTGAAAAACTGCCATTTGGTGAGCCGTTCCACTATTGGGTGTTTTGGGGCACGTTTTTGGAAGTGTACTAATTTCTAGCACCCTTTCTATCTGTTGAGGTGATTTTCTACCTTAAGGGATTATTTATGTTTTGCATTTAAAGCACTATGAGTGCATTTCTTCTTTATTTCATGGCGCTCCCTGATTGTTTGTAGATTGTTTCATTTTTGAAGCCTGGAGAGACGAGGGCAATTGGGAGCTGCACACGATTGAAGAGGAATCCGTTTTGGACTTTTTATTATTAGCGCTACTTGGTGTTTTTACTCGTTTGTTATTAATAGAACCCTGTCTACTCCTAATGACTAATATGCCTGAGCTGCAGTATAGATAAAATAAATGTACCCTTCTGATAGGGGTTGTGAACAGTTCTTATAACCTGTAGGATGGAGGATCAGGCATGCTCAGATACATGATATAATGAAATAAAAGAAATGACAAGTACTCTCTGCTGTATTTAAAGTATATAAAAAGTTGGTAAAGAGCTCGGTGAGAATACGCAGGCCTTATTATATTATTAATATGAGATTATATGCAGGTCACAGATTTTCAAGAGGACTTTCAAAAATGTATTTATTCCTTGCCAGTCAGTGTATGTTTCAAGTATAGCACTGCTGAATGTGTCGGTGCTTCATAAGTAAAAAATGCTTCTGCACTTGTTACCCTCCTGTTTATAAAAGTCTTCCTCCTATTTAGATTGTAAGCTCTATGGGGCAGGGACCTCCATCCTCTTGTTTCAATCATGGCCTGGCACTTAAAGTGATGTATTTTCTTGATTTATATGATTGTAATTTACTTCACTTATTCTTTGTTAAGCACTTTACAATTGTCTGTATTATAATTGTATTGTTGGATTGTACAGCGCTGCTTAACTTTGTGGTGCTTTATAAACAAAAATATACATACATACAATAGTAGGAACCAAGTATTCATTGTACAGATTGTGTAAAGTGGGACTGAGGAGGAAGGTACAAAATTACAGTTCATACAATATTTGATAAAAAAAAAAAATAAAACCATCAAAGAGTGGATACAGGGGTTAAAGTGCACCTGTCACCTCAAAAACACTAATCCTAATTTAGGTTGTACTGAAGAAATAAACATTTTTGTAATATATAAGTATTTTAAAATATGTACCTTTAAACAGCTTCTCTCTCTGCATTATAGCTCCTCCAATCAGATCCCTTAAATCACGATCTAGCTGGGATCCGATTGGAGGTGCTGTAATGTTAATCATCATTAAGCCCCGCCCACCCCAACTCGTGTCGGGCTGACAGGGAGATGGCAGAGAGAAAAACTGCATAAAGGTACATTTTTTAAAACCCATATATTACAAAAACATTTATTTCTTTAGTACAACCTAAATTAGGATTAGTGTTTTGAGGTGACAGGTGCACTTTAATAATTACAAATTGTGCCAAATGGTGGATAGGATTGGTAACAGGTATTGGGTCCAAGTTTAAATTTGTGCTGGAGTTGATATACCTTTTATTACATATGTAAGACATTAGGGGGAGAAAGACTAAATGCTACAGTTGCAAAATGTGTTTGTGACTGGAAAATCAGAGTCTGACTAGAGAAATTATATATTTCATGTGATATTTATAATCTTTTCTCGTCTATTTGAATACACAATGCAATATACATTTCTAGGAACTTCCTGTTATTTCTAACCTTATCTTTGTCCCTATCGGTTACACTTCTCTCCTTCTTGTACTTCATACATATATCACGATTTAGAATGTAAATACAGATACAGATATCTATATATGTGGAATGTTCACTAGAAGAATTCTAGATAAACTAGATTGGCTTCTTTTATTCCTATTAAAGTTTTGACACAAGCACTGATAAAAGAACAGATAACCTTTACAGGATTCTTGTATGTGTGGTTGTTCTAATGTAACCATTCTACAGAATTTAATGAATATACATTGAATTGTATGCCTGTTATTTGTCATACTGTTTGAGAAATGTAAAATTCAAAAGCGTGTCCCAATTAATTTCACATGAGAACAGCTGTGTAATTCATAGCACAACACTGCAGAATGTCTCTTTCTAAAGAACACTGTAAAAGGTTACATAGGGTTGTCTTCTGTACTGCATTACACATAGGCAGTGTTATAACATTTATACATTATAAAGCAAGACAGAAAACAATTGGTTAAGTATGAAGACTGAAAAAAACAGGAGCCAATATTAACCAATAGCATTGCTTGTAGAATGTTTGGCAGTAGCGTGGTGGATAAATATAGGCATCAATCTAAAATTACTGATACAGTTATAATTAATATAGTATTGTGATATGCAAACTAACAAAAAGATACATTTTCCTATAAATGTTCTTTTACATGCTTGATTTTTGAGTTCACTGTAATATATAAGTTGGCTGCATTGACAAGGTCCCATTATGCAATTCTCTGTCTGCAGAAAATGAAAATTAATGCCATCAAGGAGCCTGCCAAGAGCCCCCATTTATTGACCTGAAGTACCACCGGTTTCCACTTCTGTCAGCAGAGCACTGTACAATGAGAAACTGCCTTGAGACCAATTTTATCACAGTGAAATGCCTGCTGTGTTTCAGGTAAGTGAACGGAGTCTTTTCAGAAAGCTGTCTGATGCTATTACTTTATGTTTTAATTAATAGAAAAAACACATCCAGCAAATTACAAAGTGGAGCCTTTAACAGGTCAACTTTTCAAGTCATTCATTTTCTGTTACTTCAATCATGGACACAAAATTTACTTTGGCTTCTTTTGAAGTATCTTCCTTAATCAAGGACTTTTTTCATCGTAAAGGGGCATATTAAGATTTAGTCCTGTGTATATGAAACATTGTTATTTGCAGGTGTGCTATGTTCTTGTATGCTATGCTATTACATGCCCAGTAGTCATGATCACATCAACAGAGATAAGAGAACTGGTTCAACTAAGTCTATACAAACTTCACAATACTTAGATAATTCTACAAACATTTTTCAAAAAGCTCCCTCTAACTTGCCTTTGTATCAACCCTTTTGCACATGTCCAATACTTTCCTGTCCTCTGGAATGTATCCTTATTCAACAGGCCTTAATTAAACCCATCCAGCTATACCGAACCCTGCATGCCTCTATACCTGCCTTCCTCTTTTTCTCTTACTGATCCTGGCATTGCTTGTACCACAAAAATGGTTTAAGCTGTTTTAGTCCAGTTGAATAATTAGAAATATGAGTACTAATACCACAGTACTCATCTTTTTAATAGGCACTGCTTGTGACACTGTAACAAAATGTATAAGATGCCAATATTGTACATAAACTTGTCTTCTAAATTTACATTCTGCATTTGTCTATTTTTCCACCACTGTTATAATACGTTTAAAAAGCAGGAAAAAAAACAACTAAATCTGCTAATGTGTATGTCTATCTGAATTGTGACAGTACTCTACCAAAACAGTTCTACAGTATGCAAGAGCTCTAGCTGTGAAATTGATCAGATATTCCATTCCATGCAGCTTTGTTACAATGGATGACTTTATCAATTGACTAGTTAAAAAGTGACTTGCTCTGACAGTCATTAAGGCAGTTCTGTTACAAAGATGAGCTCCACTAGACCCGAACAGATTCTTATTCCAGTATTCTGCATAGCTGCAGAAAAATGTTCCTTTTACACAGCCAATGAAACTTCAGATTAAGTGGTTTCCCACAATGGATTATATTTTAAGCAAATTTAAACAAGTTAAAATACCTTAGTAAAAGATGTCATATTAATTAAAAGGGCTTTTAAAAATGTGAATCATTCAAATCGTTTTGTTCTGTTGCCCATAATTTTGTCTCCTTACTAAACTACAAAGGCAGCAGTTTTGTCATGCTTTATGACCTTTAATCAATATAGACCAATAAGTCAAATAAGTCAATGAAAGATACTATGTAAAACCTACTGTTTGCAAAACCTTAGAAGCCCTTTATTTCTTCTTTATTGCTACAGTAGAATCATCCCACGTGACATTAACTTGGAGTCTATCACTTACAGTTGTTAAAAAAATGAAGTCAGAGATAAGTAAACTGCATTGATTATAATTATATTGTATAAAACTCCTGAATGGAAAACCATACAAAAATAAATTAGAGAGATTTAAAATAGGAGTATATTTGTTTTATTCTGTTTTGATACTAAAATAGATATTTGTTTAATTTTTTTTATACAGTTCCTTTTCTATATATATGTGTCATAATACAGATTTTTACTAGCCTTTATTAGTAGGTCTTATTTCACTTTGTACCAGCACAGATCTTATATGCATCTGAATCTGTCTGCAGCCCTACCAATTTTATATCTTATAGTACAGGCGTGGGCAATTAATTTTCCCATGGAGCCACATGAGAAACTGGAATGGTGTTAGAGGGTCAGAGTAATATATTTAATTTGCCGGCGCCTATGACAATTGGCAATGCCCCCCATTTTCGCAGGCTCACAAGGGCCGGTCAGAGATAGTTAGAGGGCCTGATGTGACCCACGGACCATACAATGCCCAGGTCTGCTATAGTACAAGGATAGGGGGAAAAAAAACTTTTATTTTTGCAAATACTTTCATTTCCACCCAATATTAGTTAAAAAGTTAAAAATGGATCAAATTACTAGTTCTGAATTTCTGCAACATCCTGGGATGCTATAAGCTGTCAAAATTGTAACTCTGTGTATCCAATTAGCACTGTTCAGGTTTAGATGTACTGTCCACATGTACAGTACAGATATAAACATTGTACATCAATAGAATAAAGATTGTACTTGGGCAGTGAAGTGACAAATAAGGATGTCATTCAGCTTAATATCCATTTCAGATATTCAACGTGTAATCGTTCTCCTTTTATATTCTCTACTTTTTTAAAACTTTTATGTTGCTGTTTGCCTTAAAATGGCATTTAAAGAGCATAATGAAAGTGCGCAGCATCTCACGTAAAATGCAAATATAATTACAAGTCCTGCTGTTGACATTTTGTCAGCATACCAGTATATCAGATGCTCGAAACTCTTTGACAAATCAAGTGTTTTGCTGCTGACTGATGTGCGTAAAAGAACAAAATGTAAAAAAATTGCATTTTTCTTTAAAGTGTGACGATATTTACATTACATTATCAAGATCAAGGAATATCCGTTTTAAAGTTCTGCAAAATATCTGAAGAGAAATGAAATGTGCATTGTGAATAATTTGAAAGAAATGGCACGTAACTATTCATGCAACAAAGGAGACGGGAAGGAAACGTTCTTCTTTGTTATACAGGAGTTGGGCATGTCTGGACTTGAACAGTTATTCAATACATCATTTTGTGCCATTCCAATTGCACAACATCTTGTGTGTCCATAGTTCAGCCTTTCCTGCTATTTTTTTCTAGTGTTAAATTATTGCAAATATAATACACACATGCACAAACACATCTGAGAAAAGCAATACACAGATACAAATTTAGATCTGTACTTTAAAAAGAGTGGGTATATAAAAAGGTGAATTCTGGTTGTATTGATCCTTTGACCTCTAAGCCCTAAGCATAACAGAATAAGAATGCACAAATTTATACAAGTGTAGCTCAGATTGTTTGACGTTTATCTTCATTATCCATGTGCTCTTCAAAAAGGCACACCTCTGCTGACATGCATACATACAAAATCACTAACATACATCCAAAGCAATTATCTCTGCTATGCTCATACATGGGCTCCTGCAAGATGGGGCACAGAGCAGTATAGAAACAGAAGTAGTAAAATGAATGCAAGAGATTCTTATTGAAGCTTAATGGTTGGAACCTTGATTTCTTAAACATGTAAAAGTATAAGAATTGCACAAAGAGGTACATGTTATTATTAGCCTACCAAGTAATTGATAATGATTAAATCAATTACACAAATTTACACAATTTAAACAATTGTGTGATTTACACAATTGTTTATTGTACTTTTTCCATGTCTGTATTGTATTTGTGTTGTTAATCTGTACAGCGCTGCGTAAATTTGTGGCGCTTTATAAATAAAGTTATACATACATACAAAAAACAGTATAACCTTAACAAGCCTTAGAATAAAAGTAGTCTTATATTAGTTACCCTTGGTGTACTCCCTCCCTCCCTCTCTCTCTTCCTGTGTGTAATGCGCTTTGGCTTGATAAAGGGGTTGCATATCCTTCAAACAATGCTATTCGTGTAATAAAGAACTTTATTTTTCTTTTAAAGTGCTGTTATCCTGTTGGGTTTCTTTTTAATGTAAATATTGGGGTACAGAACAACCCACTTTTTAAACAGACGCTCATCTGCTACATTCTTTAAGGTTTTGCTTTATATATTAACATGTGCACACTGCCTTTATGAAAATTCAGCACTCTTGCCTGCTACATGGCTCATTCTCATATACAGAAGTGGGCATTAAGAACATTTCCTCCTGCTTGGAGAGTGTCAGAGACTAGTCTAGAGCACCATCTAAACAACTTGATTTAAAGAGTTTTGAATCATTGCAACAATGCCAGACTGATTTACAACTACATGGGCTACCATTGTCAAAATATATACATATAAGATGTATACCTTGTGGTTTGCAAGTGTGGTTCGATCCAAAGTGGTTTTCAAGGGATGGTGGTTATAAGTAAATGTTTGCACATATCATAAAATAAATGTTTGCAAAACATTGTTTTGACAATGGAATGGATTAGCAAAGAGTTACAGTCACTGTGAACTCAATTTTATTTGATTTGAGTTGAGAAACAAACTTACCCATACTATTGATATGGAGAATTGAACCAGCTTTAAAGTGGAGTTATATGATAAACTTTTTACGTTAACTATAAGCACCATATTGAAACCCAGAAACACTACAAGTTTGACTGGGATCAGGCAGATTACGTATTCAGCTGGGTGTACTGAGGGAGACAACTACCTAGCACAGAAAGATACAGGAATCTGGCATTAGGTAAAATACACTTATCCAGGCATGTGGCCTTTGCAACATCAAATTCATCCATTGTGTTTTTTCCCCAACTGGAAAGAGAACCATCAGACATTAAAGGATAGGACACTGCTACAGATGTCAAGGAATTTTATGGAGTCACCATCTGCAACCAATAAGAAAGATCCTGCCTTAGAGATGTCAGGAAAAGGTAACCTTTAATGTTTAAAGATCTGCATATGCAGAAAGATCAGTTCAATCCAAAGGACTAAGCTAAGCTTTTCTATATACAATACTGGAATACTTTGCATTCATGTAACTGTGATGACTTATCTAAGAAGTGATAAGCTGAAGATATGAGCAAGGCAAGTCTAAGAACAGGACAGGAGGTAGAGTTATGTTGCCAAGCACATGAGCTGAGTACTCTTGAGTAAGTGCCTGAAAAAGAAAAGAAGGAGGAATTAAAAGCCTGTGAATAGCTCCAAATCACATGTACAATAGGTAGCAAGAGTGAAACTAAAGCTGGATAAATCAGCCAGAGGGACAGATCAATGGTGAGTAGGTAATGTCAGATAATAGTCTAGTGGTCAATTAAGAAATGAAATCATTAGGGCAAAGGATCCAGGCAACACTGATTGTATCACAAAAAGGCCAATATCAGAATTCCGGATACCTGCAATGCTCTTGAACAGGTTATGAATTGCACAGGTGTCCAAACAGAAAATGAAAAGACACATGATGGCATAGCCAGCTGATGCCAATCTAAACATACAAATGGAACCCCCCTCTTTGTGAATAAACTGAGGCAGAATAGAAAAACTTACCGTTTGGTAATTTTGCACTTTTACTCCAGGTAATCACTGGGTCAAAACACAAAATGGTGAAAGTAGTCTCTAGGGAGCCAAACAATCTGCGGTGGTGCAAAAAATAAAAAAAAGGCTCCTTTGAGACTACTTTCATCTTTTCAGCGAAGGCTTTGGGACAGTTGGCCTTTGGTGGATTTTGGCGCAGTCACGCCTTTGGACTTACCTTTGGGACAATATTTCTTCATTTGCAGGTGCTATTGACCTTTATTTCATTTTTACATTTGTGGGCGCTATGTTCATTGATAGGTTTGTACTTATCAAAACACAAAATGGGTCCTACTTGAAAAAAAAAATTGCTTTATTAGCCCTCCCAAGAAAATCTTTGGTTCTCACATCTGTTGTGATATAAAGCAGCGGTTCCCAACCTATTCTGGATTGGGGACTTTTCCTCGACCCAGAAAAAGTTTGACGGACCACTGGGAGGGCGGGACCAAACGCGCGCTGACAGCCGCATGACGGTGACGCGCTTCAGTCCACACTTGTTTTTGTTTCAAATTACCTTGTCATTTCTTTTTAGCTAACAGTAAATGTAGGATTGCTGATCCCATTCAAAACTCTAAGAAACAAATAAAACACGCAAGCTGTCAATTAGAACTACCTTGTGTAAATGTAGCATTTTAGTCCTAAAGTGGGACATTTGGGAAGCAGCCATTGGTAACTGTATTCTTTTCAATTAAAGTTGTATAATTGTAATTACACATTAAACTAAAGACAGCGCCTGTTCACGCTGCGCGTTCATCCTATATTCACTTACATAAAACTACAAAGGTAGACACACTGATGTTTAGAATTCATTATTTAATTTCAATTACAACCAATAGGTATAAAATATAGTTGAATACATATTGAAGCAGAACTTAGTGTATAGTGTCTCCCAGCATGAGTGAAAGCAGGCAGCAGAGCAGAGTGGATTTAGGCTAACAGATGTAAAGGTATGTCCTTGTGGTTACAGACATCATTCGTCAGTGCCGTTATTATTTTTCTCTATACATTTCTGAAATTCTTTGCCCATTTTCAAGTTGAAAGCATAAATATTTTGTGATAGTGCTACACCTATAGATCATCATCCAATCATTTTTATATCTTTCCCTCCCCCGCAGTAACCGTTTCAAGCGGGTTTTTATTTCTGCAGACGGAGGGCGAAATTGATTAAAATTGGAAAAGCCGATATTCGATATTGATTCATTCATATTGCGATTATTGATATAGAAAAATCGATATTGGTGATTTTGGATATCGCGATATCAAAAACGTGCCTTTTTTTGTGTGAAAAAAATGCATTCGGAAATCGATATGGCGATATTGAAAAATATCCGACGACGTTTTTTCCCGATTTTTTATAAAATTGGATTGTAATTGCGGAAATACCGTCCGATATTGCGATATCTGTCATTTTCGGCGATGCTTATCGAAATTGGGAAATCGATTAAAATCGAATTTTTTTTTCCGATTTTAATTAATTTCGCCCTATAGGGTTTAATCAAGTATGGTAACCGCTGCCTACGTTTTACACTTCCTCTTTGTTTTTCATTTGATGTTACATTCATTTAAACAAAAATCAGTTGAAAAATTGGCAAACCTTAAGGGAAACATAGTGATGAAAAGTGAGATGAATAAATCCATCTGCAAGAAAGGCGCGTGATAGACACAGGAAACATTGTCATGCAGCACATTGTATACATTCACTATAGTTAACCTTGCAATGCACATTATGAAAGGAATATGCAAATATTTAGTTATTGATGCTTTAGCCCTGAGCTACCAATACTAACAGTGCACTCCATTCTTTCCCCAGAAGTGAACAGTGTCCAATGTATTCATGGGTATATATGTATAATTATAAAGCAGCACTGTTATTCTGCATTATACAATTCAACAATAAAATTATAATACGGACATGGGAATCGTGCTTAACATATGAAAAATGAAGTCAATTACAAGCATAAAATCATGAACATACATCATTCTAATTGTTAGGCCATGATTGAAACAAGAGGATGGAGATCCTTGCCCTGTAGAGCTTACAATCGAAATGTGCTAGTTTCCATGCATTTTTTATAACTGTTATTTCATCTACCGTGTTTCCCCGAAAGTAAGACAGCGTCTTACTTTCTTTTCACCCCAGAAAGTAAGACTATGTCTTACTTTCGGGGAATGTCTAACATTAGGAGCCGCTGT
>JAKJJM010169222.1:0-12588 GCA_021901965.1 Pipa carvalhoi
CTGCTTCACATGAAACATCTAATGGGGGGAAACACTTCTCACTAAGGTATAGTACTGCATATGTAAAGATGTCATCTGACTATAGTTCTCCTTTAAGGGCGAAAAATTATTTTTTTATTATTTTTTTTTACTTTTTTCGTTTTTGTTTTTTTGCTGCAAAAGCAAACAAAAAAGTAAAACATTATGTCGAAAAGAATTTTTACATTTTTTTTTTTACTTTTTCAGTAATTTTTTTTGCTGAAAAACAAGCAAAAAGGTTAAATAACATATGCTTTTGACCTTTTCACCCCCTTTTTTGCTGCGAAAAACAGACGAAAGACAGGTGAAAAAGTCTAAAAAAAATCATTTTCGACTTTAGTAAATTTCGCCCTATCAATTGATGCTACTGTTATGCTTTTGAACTTTTAAAATAAACTGTTTTTTAAGGTAGTGTCTTTACTGAATAGTAATCTTTACTGAATAGTAATCTTTACTGAATAGCATGCAGCAAACAGTGAGTTTCTTAAGCATTCAGTGTTTATTCACAATATTAATTTAATACACAGCCGCTCTCGGCAAAACAAAGTCCATTTAAACACAACATCTGGCACTGAAATCCACTGGCACAAAATAATTCAGCCCAACAATATCCCCCTGTTTACACTGTAACATCCACAGCTCTGGTTGGTTAACAAAGTAAACCTTTCCTTTTCCTGGGTTCCCTGGCAGCGTGGGGGTCTTAGTGACCCCCACTAGAAAGAATTAAATTAAATAAAATGAGCTATTTCCACAGTGCCTATGTACTATGTGCTTATTACAATAGCACTATGGAATAATAATGTCTTATTTAATTTAACCACTTTCCGGTTAATGGTTTTTAATGTAGCTTAGTGTAGTTTATTGTTAGCTGTGGTTGTTTTCTATACGTAGTTTCAGTTAGTGTTTGTTTTAGGATACTTTGTTGTTTTTTTGTGTAGTTGTGTTAGTTTTGTTACCGTTTGCAGCTTTGATGCGTTAGTGATTTTTTTTATGTTAGCGCTGCAGTTTAGCATAGGGCTTGAATGGTTTTCATGAGGTCTAGAATAGTGATTCATTTTCAGCGATAAGATTTCTGCTTAGCTGAGCGGGAAAAGTTTGTTAAATAGCGCTTGACCAATATCGATTATTCGCTGTTTGAATAATAATGCTGAAAATAGGCGATATCGGTAAAAAAAATAAAGTAGCAATAAATAGTTTATGGGGGTCATTCTGTAAAGTGAGAATTTGACTGTCGAATTCGCAGACAGTGGATTCCTGTTATAAAGTCGCGACAATTCTCCCATTATGAAATAGCGACCGCGACAATTTTTTTAAAGTTCCAGCTTTGACATTTTCTTTGTAAAGTCACGACAAAATTCTCATTATAAAGTCGCGACTGTGACAGTAGCAGTCGCTGGCGAATTCGGACCTTTACGCTACAATTCAGACTTTACAGAATGACCCCCTATAACTTATCAAAATGATCGAAAAGATCGACTTTTATAAATATCCCCCATAGAGTCGGCTGATGTGAATGTTTGGCATAAACGCCACTGTTACAGATTCTTACATAACAGAAATATAAAACCCTAAACAAATTTCAAAAGGTAATTTAAAAATGAAAGCGCATTAGAGATTTTCTGTTGCGGTGCCACAGGAATATTTAAATTATACACATCGTACGCTGGATAACAGGGAGCGATATCATTTATTTACAGGAACCATCTTTCTAAACATCTGTTCTACCTTCTACCTGGGAATTGACTTTTTTTACACATATTTGTCTGGGAAGTTGAAAGAGCTTCTCTGTTTGATGTTGTTAATATTCCAACACATATGGAGCTTTCAATTACCACAAAATAACCTCTATAGTTAACAGCCACACTCTGATAAATCTACATCAGGGATGGGCAAAGTTTTCTTGTACGGGGCCGGTTTACTAATTTTCAACCATGTGGCGGGCTGGTAATATACCCAATGTGGTGAACTCTACGTTTTTCCATACTGCGCTGCCCTACAGCACCCCCCATTCCCCATACTGCTCCCCCACCTACCTCACTGTGCTGCCCCCCACAACCCCTCCTTCCACACTGTGCTGCCCCCACTATAACTCCCCCCCTCCCTCACTGTGCTGCCCCCACCACAACCTGATCTACAAGGACCTAAACTGGATGGGCTCATGTGCTTTTTGGCGTAACAATGTTACTATGTTGCCTACATACAAGATAACATTAATGATAAAAATATTTTGTGCCCAATATATATTTAGTGGTATCATTCATTTAGGGAGTTATTTATTAAAGGCAGAATTCATATAGTGTAGTGACTTTGCGTCTGTTCGCGTCGCTACAATGAGGAAAACGCAAATTCACTTCTCCTTATTCATAAAGCAGTAGCTATATTTGTCAGACAGGTAGACAGTGACAATCACAGTCACATGCGTTGTGTGGCGTAGTCAGGCGGATAGAAGTAGGATGAGAAGTCATGTGGAGTGAGGCGAATTTGACAAGTGAAGGGCAGTGACGTCAGTCTCACCATATCCCTCTAACTGTATTCTGTGTATATTCTATTTCTATGTCATCTTGTCCCTAGGTCATGTTGTTACTTAGTCGCAGTCGCCATTGTCACTTTTGAATGAATAGTCGCCTTACACAACACCGGAGCCCTGTCATCAACCCCCCAATTCCCCAGTCTGAAGTCAAACAGGTGAATTTAGAGCAGTTCCCCTAGTCACCTTCGCACCACTCCTCCACTTAGTCAACAGTAGAATTACCTGTGCACGTGTAATGTGAAGAACTCTGTAAGTCCATGACCGTCATAGTCGCCTGAATTGGTAGTGAATTCATCACATTACAGAGTTTGTTAAATGAGCAGAGTTGGAGAAGTCGCGAAAGTCGCCTTTAGGCGGCTGTTCACACTTTGATGTATAGCCCCCTTAGTTTTCAGTGGCAGAATTGGTTGATTTCTTTAAGAAAGATAGGTAATTGGTCTGGAAAGGGCGTCTGGTAATTCAACAATTATTTCCATGGTTATGAAGCATTCACAAAGGTAGGATAAAAAAATATTTGGAAAAAAATCAAGGTCAGAAAATTACGCTTAAAGGGTCAGTGGTCCTGACAAAAAAGATTCGAACAAACAACAATGAAATATTAGAACAAAAATCCATACTCATACTCTACGTCAGCTGCAGGAAATTTAAATAGCAGCGCTCAGCTAATTTAATTTGCCGCCGTTGACATCATCCATGAATAAGCGGCTCCTGATTGGCTAATCCAAACAAGGAAGCGCTGAGGAGAGATGAGCCTCCCCAGCGGCTGCCGTCATTGAACAGCCAGATGTAATGAGCGGTGCATGCATGGAAGCACCGCTCGTTACACTTACTATACAAAATGGAAATCCGGATTTCGAAATCGAAAATGCCGTTTTCGCTTTTAATAAATTACGCCCTAACATGGAGAAGAATGTGATGTAGCAGAAACCGGGTTCATGGTATTCCTTGTCTCCCGTTATTACCGTACATGGCAGAATCAAAGTCACTGACCGATGCTAATATTCTAGATGACCAGATGGGATCAATAGCAAAAATATTCCTTTACCGAGACATATATTACAGTAACAGCTTGTGCCGTTAAAGAGAAAGTTCAGCATCTTCCAGGTGTTTTACATCAAACATTCTTATGATACACATAAAAATCAGACGCATTTAGATGATTGCCATGACAACCTATAAATAAGGATTATGTCCAAAGCAATTTCTCAGGACTTTTCTGCGTGGACCGCATAATAAAATCTGCTGTGCTTAACTGGGATAAATGAATGGGACTTTTTTTTGTCATATACCCCTAAACCTAGCACTTGGTGCAGAGGCTTTCAGCTAATTGTAGCTCTTTGTCCCTTAGCCAAGGGCTACGCTCACTAACTGAGCATGTCTCTCCTCACCTGGAAGTTATTACAATTCACTTTCACTTGCTTCATGAAAGGCTGAACAAATTTGCACCCAAATGTTGCACACATGCAGCAGCCTGCAAAGAGGTATCAGGAACAGGGGCTAGGGTATGCTGAGAGCCTCTGTACTCAGTGTTTGTTTTTTCTTTAGTTGCAATGACTATTCTGCCAAATGGGTAAGGCTAAACTCTTAGGGCCTCATTGCCTGAAGTCCAAATGGTCTCATAGAGCTGTGAATTCATGACTATTCTCCACTTCCCTGTGTTCTCTTATTGTGAAAATTCTACGAAGTGCAGAATACGTGACCAATTTGGGCAACTACAATAGTCGCAATCTTACAGCGCTCTTTGCATCATTTTGTGTGCGTGCACAGGTACTTCTGCTATTGGCTAAGCGGAGCAGTGGTGCGAAGGTATGAATGTGACTAGGAGAACTGCTCCGAATTCACCTGTTTGACTTTGCCACTTCAGACTGGTGAATTGAGGGGTTGATGACAAGACTTCAGTGCTGCGTAAGGCGACTATTCATTCAAATGTGACAATGGCGACTGCGACTAATTGACAACATGACCTAGGGACACAGTGACACAGAAACAGATAGAATATTCACAGAATACAGTTAGTGGGATATGGTGAGACTGACGTCACTGCCCTTCACTTGTCAAATTCACCTCACTCCGCATGAATTCTCATCCTACTTCTATCCGCCTGACTATGCCACACTACACATGCGACAGTGATCCCTGCTGTCCGCCTGTTTGACAATTGTATTCTTCACTTAGTCAATAGTGAGAAGTGAATTCATGTCTATTTTGGAGATGCAACTCAAACTGTAGCGAGGTGAATTCGACAGGTGAATTCAGACTTTGAGTCAATGATACCCTAAGTCTAAGTGATTTTAACACTTGTTGTACTTAATTCTAGGTGGCCAAATTTTTAGAAATCAGGCTTTAATGTCCATTTTGGCCTGTGCAACGATGCTCTGAGTTAGGTTAAATTGACACCTTTGAACAAGGAAGGACCCTGTACATTGTTGATTAGACTTCCTTCCACTGGACCACTCTCCTTACAAGCCCATTAAAATGGAACTATAGTGTAAATTGATACTTACCTGATCAATCTAGCAATACAAAGGAGTGCTCTCCCTCTATGTGCAGATGTAACTGGGAGCTTTAAATACTGCCTGCTTTACACGCTCGGCACCTGACCCTTGGTGTTCTATAGCGCTGTGCTACCAATCCTGCCAGGCTCCTTTCAAGTGCTTTCCACTTCTATTAATATATTGGCATCTATGCATTTGCTGTTCAACCTACTAATCCCTTCAGGACTGAATTTCAGTACCTGTGCATTCTGTGCCCTCGTCTACCATTTCTAAAGCCAATGAAAAGTCTTGTTTGCAAGCATTTTTCCTTCAATATAAAATCTCTATTCTTTTCTTTATAATTTCCTTTCTCTACAGAACAGTAATATAAACACCCATTCTCAATAAATCCATCAACGCCATCTTTGATTCTTTTCCATTTTTGACTCATCGTATTATCCTTTGTTATGAACCTTGTGCATAGACAAATTGCTGCAGAGTAGAATTTCAGTGGCTAGTAACTATAATAGGTATTAACTCAACGTTTCAATGCTATCAATCTCAATAATCCTGCCTATGTGACAATACATTCAGTAATGCAGAAAGTAGCTTTGCTGGTTAATGAGGCAAGCCACCCTCTAGAAATACTAGGAGTCAGAGGCAAACACTTTCTAAGCAGAGAAGATGAGTCTATTAAGTCCTTACAATATGTAGCTCTGGTAGTGTAACAGGGTATGATGGAAGATTTACTCCTTTTTAAGTATAGTGGGCAGGCGTTAGGACCAAGGCAAAAGTATTCAAATTTTCATATAAAAAATATGAGCTGTAACACAAACTTAGTTTATTCTTCAATTTATATCCGTTCATACCTATGGTCACATGATTAAATGAAATTCAACCCTGCCTTGGATAATGATATGTTGGATTTTATCAGATTATTACAAATATGAACTGTTCATCTCTAACAATATCACAATGTATAACAATATCACTTTCCTTTTTATACAAATCACTAAAACACAAGGCCAGTCTAATATCACTGACTGCATAGGAACTATTGTCTTCTGGATGGTGGTCACCATCTGAACCTTAACCTTGCCAAAACCAACCTTGTCTTGTTCCTTCCCAGTGCTAACACATTGACTTCAAGATCATTGTGGACAGCACTGATATTACTCCATTGATGTCAGCTTGTTTCTTACTGGGTTCTCACTGCTTAAATCACATCACTATGCATCACTTCAAATAAAATTATTTTTCTTACATTAAAGAACTTTACTCTATTGCACCTATGTTTCTCTGGTGCATCACCCTCAATGTTTTTCTAGTGTTCCCATCGTTCCTATCACAGCTCCTGGCTACATCACTCACACATTCTGCAGACTCCATCCCTAAGCAAATCTCACTGCTCCCTCTCCATATAATTCCATTCCCCGTTTTCCTTTGACAACATTTATTACTACCCATCTCCAGATCTAAGATGAAAATATATATCTTGGAGCACTAGTGCTAGCACTGCTGAGGCTTCATTCTCATCTGTATCTAATGTGTCTGAGCATTTTATTTTTACAGCAGTTTTCTACCTACCCTTTTATTTGTAACTCTAAATTCACCTGATTTGACTGCAAGCTCTTCGGGGCAGGGATCTCCGTCCTTATGTACTCCACTTTGTACTATTTCCCATGCACTGTACTTAACATATATCATGATGTTGCAAATGACATGTGAAAAAACCTTATATACACAAACATATCAAGAATACAAGTAAAGGTCAGCAACCAAGCTGCTTCAATACTCATGGGAGACTCACCAACAGAGAACTCTTGAAGAGCATCGGTTGGATAAATTCCTTAATGGACCAGGACATGTGGTCAACCTTCTGACATTGCATTCCTTTCCACTCACAGCTGTGCTGCAATCCTCATTGCATAAAAATGTATTGTTCCACCAATCAATTGGCTCTGCACTAAAACACTCCTACACACAAACATGCACACACAATCCATACCCTTATCTATGATCTTCTTCTATGTTTTTCTATCTGTCTAGGGATTCCTCATAAAAGTTCCAGGTTCATATAAATCAAACCCCTTTAACTGGGGTCCCATGTTATTTGTTGTACTGAAATCACAAGGGATTAAGATCTGAGGAACTGTAGGGGAAGAGACTTAACACAGAAATAGTTTCATTATCGGCATTTTGCCACTTTATATTTTTACAATTTTCAAACATAAAGTCATAAAGCTTATTTTTATCAGATTCTGTTGTTTCAGGCAGAGTAGATACTCTACTGTAGATTTTTTTTTTTTGTATTATTTTGTTTGTTTTTATACCATCTCGTTGGAATAAATAATGCAGGGCATTGGGAAAATGCGCCTCTGGCTATCCTAACTACAATGGAGGATGTAGAAAGCATAAAATAGTCTACGTGCAGCACTATCTTACTTATCTTTTATTGTACATCACTGTCTATAAAGTAACATGTTCACTCGTTTCTCCAGAATCTTATATCTAGCAGAGTTGTCAGTACATCAAAGTTCAAATTTATGTTCTAGCATTTGTAAAGATCATATTTTTTATCTTATATAACTCCGTGTTTGTATCCCGTCCTCATTACTCACGATGGCTATTTTACCAAAATATGAACAGTAAGTACCAGACTGATGCATCTTGGGTCCAGTAGAGAAGCTGATTGCAATGGCCCACAGCCTACTATCCAAAGTTGTCATGTACACCAGAACTATCATAATAAATTCTCAGTCGTGCAGGACATTACAAAAGACCCAGTTGTCCAAGTGTTAGGGCGAAATTTAATAAACCCAAAAAGACTCGAAAAGTCAGATTCGAGTGTTTTCGGGCTTATTCTCTCAAGATTTCCCCGCAAGATCATCCCGGTGGTAGTTTTGCTTTTTGAGTTTCCAAATTGGATGTTTCGATGGAAAGGTAGCCATCTCTCCTATGGCTAGTATACCTTTCGTGGGAGGATTTAATAAACCTGAAAAGACGAAACCGTGTCTTTTTGGACTTATTCAATTATGCCCTTAGCGTTATAAAAGGTAACTAGGAACCTACAAATGTTAGGAGATGTTTTCTGGCACCAGGTCTGGGCTCTCCAATATTTGGTCCCACCAGAGGATCCTCTGGTGTTCTGGTGGACCATTCCAAAATTGTTAAACCAGCAATAGATAAATCAAGGCTAATAATTAATTTATTTTTTTATATAAGAGAAAAGGAATTAAGGTTTGGAATAAAGGGTTGGAATAAAACTCAAAGAACACATTGATATCAATAGAGATCAAATACAGAATGTTACAGACATTTTCGAGGCCACTTCAAATCCGTTTTACATACGATACACTTCTCCTGGTCATATCACGGGGCCCTGCGTGCACTGGTTTAAACATGAAAACCCCAATTTGAATCAGAATTTGAAATCAAAATGTAACAGCGACCTAGAATGAACCGCAATAGATTTTATAGTTCTATAAATAAAAAAAATAGACAAAGCTGATTAAAATAAATACTTGTGTAGTCAATGGTGACTAGCAACTTTGCCTTCATCTAAATAATTCATGTCTACTTTTATGATTGTAAAGAAATGGAGAAAAGTAGTACATTCATTCATGAGCAATTCTTCTAAACAACCACAAGGATTAAGTAAATGACTATGAACGTAATTCCTTTCATCGCGCACTTGACTTAAGCATTGTTTACTGAGGCGTAATCTTTTTTTTTTTTACTTGTCAAGAGCAGAGTACATAGTGAACGCCATAAGGTGAAACCAAATATATTGAAAAAAAAAAACTAATGGACCAGAAATTGTATGACATGATGATAGAATTACTTTGTGGAAGAGAACTGAGTACACCTTGATTCGCATCAGGAAGCTGTCATTTCCATTAAGACCCTTTATTCTTAAACAGCGACATCTGGAAAAGCTTGCGCTCCGAATGTAACAGAGCCGTTATTGAAACAAATTTTCTCATTGTTTCATGTTTTAAATAAATAACTCGGTGACCTGAAATTTGCCGTGCGTAATACTAAAAAAAATACACTGGGTATTAATAGCTTTTTAGACATAGCTACAAAAAAAAAACCACTTTGGTCCTCATTGACTAAAGTTTAAATAGTCGCATAGAGCTCTGAATTCGCATATATTCGCTACTTTCCCATGTTTGCTTATTTACAAAACTCTGGGAAGTGCAGAATACGTGACTTTTTAGGGGAGCTACGATAGTCGCGAACTTACGGAGATCTTTTTATCACTCTGTGTGTGCACAGGTACTTTTACTATTGACTAAGCGGAGGAGAGGTGCGAAGGAATGAATGTGACTAAGGATGAAATTTATTAACCCGAAAAGACTCGATTGGAGGCTTTTCGGGCTTAATTTGCCCAGTCCCGATTTCCATATTATGGAAATCAGTGTTTCTCGATTTCCATAATCTGGAAATCGGGTACCAATACGTAGACATAAGTTATTACGGCTATGGAATTTTTTGGTACAAATACCCGATTTCTAGATTATGGAAATCGAAAAATACCGATTTCCATAATGTGGAAATCGGGATTCTCGCTGGAGGATAACCTCCCGCGAGAAAGCCGGAAAGACCTATAGTGGTCTTTCTAACTTTAATACATTTTGCCCTATGTGAACTGCACCGAATTCACCTGTTTGACTTCACCGCATCAGACTGGCGAATTTGGGGATTGATGACAGGGCTCCAGTGTTGCGTAAGGCGACTATTCATTCAAAAGTGACAATGGCGACTGTGATTAAATGACAACATGACCTAGGGACAAGGTGACATAGAAATAGTTATTTTATTAACAGAATAAAGTTAGTGGGACAGAGTGACCTCACTGCCCTTCACTTGTCGAATTTGCCTCACTCCGCATGACTTCTCATCCCACTAGCCACCTGACTACACCACACTACGCATCCGACAGCATTCGCTAAGTGTATTTGTCGCTTAGTTAATACTAAGAAACAAATTCATGACTATTTTGGCAATCCAACTCAAATAGTAGTGAGGTGAATTTGATAGGTGAATTCACCCTTTAGTCAATAAGACCCTTTATATCATAAAGACAAGGGGTTTAAAATAACTAGGAAAACTGGATACTTGAGGTTTCTCCATAAGGATCATTGTAACTTCCATAAGGTAGGAACATTATGGTGTAAGATCTACTACACTCCCTTCCAATGTACTCCCTCTCCAAATGAGAATGAAGTGTTTCATTGTCTCTGCTAAGTTCACAATTGTGATGCATTTTGCATTTTCCAACCTAATCATCTCTCCTAGCAACTCTATTTATATAAATTAACCACAACAATCAATTTAATCTGATTTTCTGACTTCTACATTAAAAAACTTTTTACTTCACAATGATTATAAATATTTTTTTCCTTACTTAAGTTCGTCATCAAACACAAAAGGCACAAACTATGCCTTAAATATTATTTACTTGTTATGAAAAACCCTGAAACTCCAAAGCTGATATTTAACAGACAACAAGGTGATCCTTATATATTCTCTACACGTCCTTCAGATAATAAACAGACCATTATTGTATACGGTTATCAGTTTTTAGAGAAAACAGCATGTGTATTACAATTTATAATACTGTAGTTACAATACTTTGCGGCCCATTATATTTGACACAAAGATGCATATTATTTGAAAGATGCGAAACTCATTCATTATATGAATCTTACATGACCTTCCTTGCACCAATCTTTGCAAAATATCTGTTTTCTGCATTTTTTTTTTGGTAATAAATATGAACTTACAACAAAGTGTTCTTCCTAAAGTTTGGATATCATTAAAAAAAACCTACCAGTTCAGCTTGGTTTGTAGTGATTCATCATATGTATATAACAGTTTTTATAATGTTACAGTCCAGACTTAGCAGGTGTTTAATAATGTCTAGACAGGAACTTCAATCATTTGCCCTTATCATACCCCATTCAGGGGCTTCAAAATCATTTGTCACTTCCCGATCTTTGTATATTCATGAAGCTCTGTGATAGAGCCAATTTATAACCAATTTGGACGCTTACACTGGTCGTGAACTTATAAAACTTATTAAAACACAAATAGGGCGAAATTTATTAAGCCCGTAAAGACTCGATTGGAGTCTTTGCGGGCTTAATCGCGCGAGAATTCTCGCGACATCATCAAGCGGAAATCTCAATTGCGCTTCTCCGCAATTGAAATCTTTCGCCTGAAAGGTAGCCATAAGTTATATGGCTACAAAACTTTCAGGCGAAAGATCTCGATTGCGGAGAAGCGCAATCGATATCCCGCTTGATACTCTCGTGAGAATTCCAATCGAGTCTTTACGGGCTTAATAAATTTCGCCCATAGTGTGGGTTTATTTTATCTTCGTACAGCATTTAAAATTTTTAACTTAACAATGATCAATCACCTGATACTTGTATGAACCATCTATTAGTGTACGGCAATACAGTGCATCATGTTGGGGGCCATCATTTCCATGGAAAAAAATACTAAGGATATGCGTGGGCGGGCCCCCTATTTATGGTACTGGTTTGTTTTCAGATTCAGTCCTATCATCGTATTTTGGATTTGCTTAGCTTCTGAGGGAAAATAATAATTGTATGTATCTTTTGTGCTTATATGACCAATGCACAGGTTTTTAATTCATGAAAGTGCTGGGTTGTGGTTGACACAAGAGGTTGGAGGTCCCTGCCCTGTAAAGCTTACAATCTAATTGCTTTACATGAATTGTGTAATTTCACAGCAATGTCTTCTCTAGTTTGTGGCAGTTGTACCTGGTTTTAACAAGTCCAGGGGTTTGCACAAAAGGATTGATTAGACACTCTACATTCATAAAAGATATCTCTATCTAGGCATTAATGACGTCCAAACAAAGTAACAACATTGCTTACAACATATTTAATAATATTAAAAAAAATATACATTTATATAATGTGTCTTTGATTTTAGGCTAATCACATTAAATTATGGCACTGCTACATGATCCATATTCTGAATATTGCCCTGTAAATATATAATAATAAATCCATTGCCATGGATTTAAGACTACTTACTATAAGTCTGGCATGATATCCAAACTTCAGTGGAAACTTTGAGTGGAAAGGTCATGTTATCTGAAAGAAATGTTACTTCTGAAGGTCATCAGTCCATATCTTCTCTTGCTATTTGAATGAATTGCTTAAAATGAATAAAGAGCTTGTCATTTCAAAGGTTTCAGATATTCATAAATCATTCTATTTATTTAGGAAATGTAGTTTAAGAAAACAGGTTTTCAGTTATGGAGCAGGAGAGAATCTAACAGGTTCAATATTACTGGTCCAGCAAGGTCCAGTTGGAGTACATGTTGTATGCATGTAAGGGGTACCACACTTGGAGCAATTTTGGCTCATCTTAAAGGAGAACTATAGTCAGATTACATGTTTACATATGTTTTACTATACCTTAGTGAGAACCCATTTATCCCAGTAGTGGTTTCATCTGAAGCTGGATAATTAAGTACAGAGCACTGATAAGCTCCCGTACTAGGCAGACATTTTTTGTCTA